>CM035410.1:97700620-97803120 GCA_020310875.1 Ceratopteris richardii
TACTCAGATGCAGATTGGGCCGGATCTAAAGATGATAGAAGAAGCACATCAGGGTATATATCATTTGCAGGCTTCAAAATCATTTCTTGGTCATCGAAGAAGCAACCAACCGTGGCATTATCTTCTACTGAAGCTGAATATAGAGGTTTGGCTAATGCAACTCAAGAAATCATGTGGTTAAAATCTTTGTACACAGATCTTGGACTTCATTCTTCAACACCTCACATTTTTGGTGACAACACAAGCTCACTACATCTAGCAGCTAATCCGGTATACCATGTTAGAACCAAGCATATTGAAGTCCACTACCATTATGTAAGGGAGAAGCTAATGAGCAAGGATATTCAACTATCCTACGTCTCTACAGATATGCAATGTGCAGACATGTTGACGAAAGCTCTTGATGGTACGAAATTAAGTAGATTCAAGTTGATGATTGGTTTGCAGGAAATCAAGGACAATTGAAGACTTATTTGGAGGCCAAGCATGTTAGGCTTGAGGGGGAGCTGTTGGTGCATTTTGCCCAAGCCTACATGCTTGATATGCTTGATATTATCCTCATTTGTAAGTCACATGAGTAGTCATGTGAACACCTCTTGTAAAAGAGTACATTTTATCTCTTGTAAATGGAAAAAGAAAAAAGTAAAAGGATGGCTTACCTCATCCATGATGTAAAAGCAAATTCGTGGCTCCAACTACCAAAATCACGAATTTTTGAGCTGAGGGAATCTCTCCTAACTTTGGGGATCACTTTTAGGTGGAGCCATTCGAATTCGAATTCAAAACTCCCTCCAAGAATTGCTATAAAAGGAGCAAGAAGGAAGAGGCGATTAGCAAGCCTTGTACGTGACCACTTCATGTCATTTTGTAGAGATTGAAGAGCTTACTCCATAGCTCTATCATTCTACTCCCATTGTGCAAAGATTCATTGCCAATGTGGTTGTAATCATATGTGAATCTATACATTTATTATCATCTACCTCTCTGTTTTGTTCTCTGCTATACTCACTCAGAGCAGTAACTTCAGAAGGTCATATCTCGAGTTTTACTGAACATTTTTCAGTGTTTTAAAGTGCGTTGGATAGCTCTCACTGTCTAGTTTCTACCTATAAATTTTCAAGGTCATTGGATTTATACTTTTGGAGATATCTGCATTTTACTGCTTACTGGTCTATCTCTGCAGAGCCCCGAGAATTGTGGGAATGTTCCAGAACTTGATGAAACTTGTTCTCAGTGCTCAGTCCATCATTTGAAGTGTTTTAACTTGGAATAGGAAGCTTGCTAAGTCTATTTGCTATGCCCAAAAGGAATTTTTCTAATTCCTTCCAGGTTGAGAGCACTGCTTCATTTTTTCCAGCAGGTGTATGTCCAAAAATAGCAAGTTTTGGGAGCTAGTCATTTCGCAACTTGTCGGTCTTGACTTAAACTTTTGGGATACATGTTCCAAAGTACTTGGCTGATATTTTGGTGGATTTAGGAAGCTCAAAGGGTCTACTAATCAACTCTGAAGTCTCAGTTGGCTGGTGTGAAGCTGGTTGTAGCGGCACCTACTCATCTTTGGATTGCATCCACCATCTCTCTTCACAGTGGTATCAGAGCATAGTCAAGCAACATGGGAGATGGATTTCCATCAACAATTGACAAATTGGATCGAAACAACTATCCGGCATGGTCTCTAAGGATGGAGGCTTACCTTCAAGGGAGGAATCTATATGGATTCATATCCGGAGATGAAGCAATGCCAACCATGAGGAACAAAGGGCAACCATCACATGAAGAAGTGGAAGGACTTTCGAATTGGTGTTCGAAGGATGCACTTGCAAGGTCCTATATTCTAAACTCAATCTCTGATTTTCTTTTACCTCATGTCAAGGGATGCAAGACATCAAGAGAAACCTGGAATGCACTTGCTTCTTTCTTCTCTTCCAACACTCGAGCAAGGAAGAACCAATTGTGGATGGAGTTCACAACAATGAAGAAAAGCCCGAAGCAAAATGTGACTGATTATGTCACAAAGATGAAGGAGATTTCCGACCAACTTGGAAGCATTGGAGAGGTAATTGAAGAGGAGCAAATCATAAGACAAATCATGAATGGAATCAAAGCAGACGACAAGTGGGAGTCATTCACAACAGCCATGGATTTATACATGGATATGCATGTACCCGACCTCAACACACTCATGGGCCAACTCTTCACTCATGAAGCAAAGATTAGCAAAGGTGGTGAGTCCTCAAGAGGTAATCAAACTTCTGCCTTATATTCTGATAAAGCTAAGGTCAAGGACAAGTCAAAGAATAGAAAGAATGAAGATGAAGGAAGCTCTTTCCAAGCAAACTTTGCAGGTAGAGGACGAGCTAGAGGAAGAGGCAGAAGTGGAAAGCAAGGCAGGGGGAGATTCCAATCATCTCAACCTTGCAACATATGTGGCTTATCTAACCATACTACTGAAGAATGTTTCAGGAACCCGAGGAACTCAAGAGGAAGAGGATTCAATAGAGGTGGCTATGGATCAAATAGAGGCAGGTACAATGGAGGCTACAACAACAACTACTACAACAACAATTACAACAACAACAACAACTATCAAAGTGGCCATAGAGGAAGAAGAGATTACAATAACTATGCAGAGGACCAAAGTCAAGAAGATTCATTATTGATTATGAATCTATCAACGAAGAAGGGTAAGGATGATGATCACATATTTTACATTGATTCGGGATGCTCGAACCATGTAGCAGGAAATGTGGCTTTACTTTCTGATTTGGAAGATCCTCATAACAAGCATGAAGTGCAGACAGGAGATGACACAAAGCACTCAGTGGAGAAGATAGGTAATGTGAAGACATCAGATGGGAATATGAACCTCTTAAGCAAAGTCTTGTATGTCCCTACAATTACCAAAAATTTAATAAGTGTTGGACAGATTGTTGAAAAAGGATTGCAGGTTAGATTCAATCGATTTGGAGCATATGTTGAAGACCCAAGGCAAGGCTTTCGAAGGATTGCCAAAGGAGAAAAGACAGGAAGGCTTTTCACTTTTGAAGTGGAAAATACAAAGAACATAGCTTTGTTTAGCTATGGATCTCAAACTCTAACAGAGTTGGAGATATGGCACAAAAGGCTTGCTCACATTGGTGAGAGGACACTCAAACAGATTTGCAGGGACCAAAGTGTACTTGGTTTGCCTAATATCACAAGGCAACACATGATTTATAAGTGTGAAGCTTGTCAACTCGGCAAGGCTCATAGACAACCTTTCAATAAGAAAGGATATATGTATCGAAATCCTTTGGATCTAGTGCACACGGATGTGTGGGGTCCAAGTAAGGAGCCATCTATATCAGGCTCAAGATATTATGTGTCTTTCATAGATGATTGTAGCAGGTGGACCATTCTGTTTTTCATGAAGCACAAGGATGAAGTGTTTAATTGCTTTAAGAAGTATATTGCTCTTGTTGAAAACCAAACAGGTAGGACTTTGAAACGACTCAGATCAGATGGTGGAGGAGAATACTTCTCTTTTGAATTTGATGCCTTCTTGCATGAAAGAGGCATTAAAAGGGAAGTCACTACAAGGTATACACCCGAACTCAATGGTGTAGCAGAGAGGAGGAACAGAGCTATTGTCGAAGCTGCAAGGTCCATGCTCAATGAAAAGGGATTGCCGAACTACCTATGGGCAGAGGCTGTGTCGACAGCCACATATCTCATAAATAGACTTCCATCTAAGTCACTAGATGGAACCACTCCATATGAAGTGTGGAATGGAAGAAGACCTAGTCTAGAGCATTGTAAAATCTTTGGATGCTTAGCCTATGCTCACATTCCTTCTCAAGTAAGAGGGAAATTGGATCCCAAGGCAGAGAAGTGTGTATTCATTGGTTATGATCAAAACCAAAAAGGATATAGATTGTACAATCCAACCAATAAAGGATTTTCTGTGAGTAGAGATGTAATTTTTGATGAAAACAAATCATGGTTTGATGATGACAGGAAAGTGAAGCTGCCATATGACTTGGATGAAGATTTTCCATCACTTCAACCAAAGGAGCCAAAGCAGATTGAAGAAAGTGATTCGGAGATTGACCTAGAAGACTTGGAAAGACTAAAGCTATGGAAGAACAAAGGTAAAGCAAAGATGCAGGATGCTACATATGGACCCGAGAGCTCACATCAACCACTTAGAAGGTCTTCGAGGGAGAAGAAGAAACCAGAGAGGTTTGGTTATGATACTTCTTTGGTCACCAAGCACTCAATCTACATTGCAAAGGATTCAACCAATGAAGAACCTACCACATTTGAAGAAGCACAAAGCAAGAAAGCTTGGAGAGATGCAATGGATGAAGAAATGGAAGCCTTGAAGGAGAATGACACTTGGGAGCTTGTACCTAACAAGCCATCTATGAAGATAATCGGATCTCGATGGATATACAAAATCAAGAAGAATCCAGATGGAAGTATAAATAGACACAAAGCAAGGTTAGTTGCTAAAGGGTTTGCTCAAACCCATGGTATTGATTATGAGGAGACTTTCTCTCCTGTTGCAAAAATGCCTACAATTAGGGTTCTCATTAGTCTTGCTGCATCTAGAAATTGGAATCTTTATCAACTTGATGTAAAGAATGCTTTCTTGAATGGATGGATTTCTGAGGAAGTGTATATGGCACAACCTCCTGGATATGAGGATGCACATCATCCTAACTATGTATGCAAACTAAAGAAAGCTTTGTATGGATTGAAGCAAGCTCCAAGAGCTTGGAATTTCAGATTGGTTACTTATTTGCAGGACCAAGGATTCAAAGCTAGCAAGGCGGATACCTCTTTGTTCATAAAGAGGAATGGATCTGAAGTGATCTATTTATGTGTGTATGTTGATGATATTATTATCACAGGCAATGATCTTGAAGGAATCAAACAGGTAAAGAGTCAAATGAAGGAGGAGTTCAAAATAAGTGACCTCGGACCACTCACTTATTTTCTTGGATTGGAGTTGATCTACACAGATTCAGGTATATACATCACACAAAGGAAGTATGTCCATGACATGCTCGTCAAGTTCAAGATGGAAAATACCAAGTGTGCAGGTACACCTATGGAGCAAAATCATAAGCTTAGTGCTTATGAAGGAGAGCCAATTGAAGACATCACAAGCTATCAAAGCTTGGTTGGAAGTTTGAACTATGCAACACTCACAAGGGTGGATATATGCTATAGTGTTAGCATATTGAGTCAGTTTATGCATAAGCCGAGAAGACCACATATGGAAGCGGCCAAGCGAGTCCTCAAGTACCTAAAGGGGACCATGAATGAAGGTTTGTTCTATTCATATACTTCAGATATTGAGCTAAAGGTCTACTCAGATGCAGATTGGGCCGGATCTAAAGATGATAGAAGAAGCACATCAGGGTATATATCATTTGCAGGTTCAAAAATCATTTCTTGGTCATCGAAGAAGCAACCAACCGTGGCATTATCTTCTACTGAAGCTGAATATAGAGGTTTGGCTAATGCAACTCAAGAAATCATGTGGTTAAAATCTTTGTACACAGATCTTGGACTTCATTCTTCAACACCTCACATTTTTGGTGACAACACAAGCTCACTACATCTAGCAGCTAATCCGGTATACCATGCTAGAACCAAGCATATTGAAGTCCACTACCATTATGTAAGGGAGAAGCTAATGAGCAAGGATATTCAACTATCCTACGTCTCTACAGATATGCAATGTGCAGACATGTTGACGAAAGCTCTTGATGGTACGAAATTAAGTAGATTCAAGTTGATGATTGGTTTGCAGGAAATCAAGGACAATTGAAGACTTATTTGGAGGCCAAGCATGTTAGGCTTGAGGGGGAGCTGTTGGTGCATTTTGCCCAAGCCTACATGCTTGATATGCTTGATATTATCCTCATTTGTAAGTCACATGAGTAGTCATGTGAACACCTCTTGTAAAAGAGTACATTTTATCTCTTGTAAATGGAAAAAGAAAAAAGTAAAAGGATGGCTTACCTCATCCATGATGTAAAAGCAAATTCGTGGCTCCAACTACCAAAATCACGAATTTTTGAGCTGAGGGAATCTCTCCTAACTTTGGGGATCACTTTTAGGTGGAGCCATTCGAATTCGAATTCAAAACTCCCTCCAAGAATTGCTATAAAAGGAGCAAGAAGGAAGAGGCGATTAGCAAGCCTTGTACGTGACCACTTCATGTCATTTTGTAGAGATTGAAGAGCTTACTCCATAGCTCTATCATTCTACTCCCATTGTGCAAAGATTCATTGCCAATGTGGTTGTAATCATATGTGAATCTATACATTTATTATCATCTACCTCTCTGTTTTGTTCTCTGCTATACTCACTCAGAGCAGTAACTTCAGAAGGTCATATCTCGAGTTTTACTGAACATTTTTCAGTGTTTTAAAGTGCGTTGGATAGCTCTCACTGTCTAGTTTCTACCTATAAATTTTCAAGGTCATTGGATTTATACTTTTGGAGATATCTGCATTTTACTGCTTACTGGTCTATCTCTGCAGAGCCCCGAGAATTGTGGGAATGTTCCAGAACTTGATGAAACTTGTTCTCAGTGCTCAGTCCATCATTTGAAGTGTTTTAACTTGGAATAGGAAGCTTGCTAAGTCTATTTGCTATGCCCAAAAGGAATTTTTCTAATTCCTTCCAGGTTGAGAGCACTGTTCATTTTTTCCAGCAGGTGTATGTCCAAAAATAGCAAGTTTTGGGAGCTAGTCATTTCGCAACTTGTCGGTCTTGACTTAAACTTTTGGGATACATGTTCCAAAGTACTTGGCTGATATTTTGGTGGATTTAGGAAGCTCAAAGGGTCTACTAATCAACTCTGAAGTCTCAGTTGGCTGGTGTGAAGCTGGTTGTAGCGGCACCTACTCATCTTTGGATTGCATCCACCATCTCTCTTCACAGTGGTATCAGAGCATAGTCAAGCAACATGGGAGATGGATTTCCATCAACAATTGACAAATTGGATCGAAACAACTATCCGGCATGGTCTCTAAGGATGGAGGCTTACCTTCAAGGGAGGAATCTATATGGATTCATATCCGGAGATGAAGCAATGCCAACCATGAGGAACAAAGGGCAACCATCACATGAAGAAGTGGAAGGACTTTCGAATTGGTGTTCGAAGGATGCACTTGCAAGGTCCTATATTCTAAACTCAATCTCTGATTTTCTTTTACCTCATGTCAAGGGATGCAAGACATCAAGAGAAACCTGGAATGCACTTGCTTCTTTCTTCTCTTCCAACACTCGAGCAAGGAAGAACCAATTGTGGATGGAGTTCACAACAATGAAGAAAAGCCCGAAGCAAAATGTGACTGATTATGTCACAAAGATGAAGGAGATTTCCGACCAACTTGGAAGCATTGGAGAGGTAATTGAAGAGGAGCAAATCATAAGACAAATCATGAATGGAATCAAAGCAGACGACAAGTGGGAGTCATTCACAACAGCCATGGATTTATACATGGATATGCATGTACCCGACCTCAACACACTCATGGGCCAACTCTTCACTCATGAAGCAAAGATTAGCAAAGGTGGTGAGTCCTCAAGAGGTAATCAAACTTCTGCCTTATATTCTGATAAAGCTAAGGTCAAGGACAAGTCAAAGAATAGAAAGAATGAAGATGAAGGAAGCTCTTTCCAAGCAAACTTTGCAGGTAGAGGACGAGCTAGAGGAAGAGGCAGAAGTGGAAAGCAAGGCAGGGGGAGATTCCAATCATCTCAACCTTGCAACATATGTGGCTTATCTAACCATACTACTGAAGAATGTTTCAGGAACCCGAGGAACTCAAGAGGAAGAGGATTCAATAGAGGTGGCTATGGATCAAATAGAGGCAGGTACAATGGAGGCTACAACAACAACTACTACAACAACAATTACAACAACAACAACAACTATCAAAGTGGCCATAGAGGAAGAAGAGATTACAATAACTATGCAGAGGACCAAAGTCAAGAAGATTCATTATTGATTATGAATCTATCAACGAAGAAGGGTAAGGATGATGATCACATATTTTACATTGATTCGGGATGCTCGAACCATGTAGCAGGAAATGTGGCTTTACTTTCTGATTTGGAAGATCCTCATAACAAGCATGAAGTGCAGACAGGAGATGACACAAAGCACTCAGTGGAGAAGATAGGTAATGTGAAGACATCAGATGGGAATATGAACCTCTTAAGCAAAGTCTTGTATGTCCCTACAATTACCAAAAATTTAATAAGTGTTGGACAGATTGTTGAAAAAGGATTGCAGGTTAGATTCAATCGATTTGGAGCATATGTTGAAGACCCAAGGCAAGGCTTTCGAAGGATTGCCAAAGGAGAAAAGACAGGAAGGCTTTTCACTTTTGAAGTGGAAGATACAAAGAACATAGCTTTGTTTAGCTATGGATCTCAAACTCTAACAGAGTTGGAGATATGGCACAAAAGGCTTGCTCACATTGGTGAGAGGACACTCAAACAGATTTGCAGGGACCAAAGTGTACTTGGTTTGCCTAATATCACAAGGCAACACATGATTTATAAGTGTGAAGCTTGTCAACTCGGCAAGGCTCATAGACAACCTTTCAATAAGAAAGGATATATGTATCAAAATCCTTTGGATCTAGTGCACACGGATGTGTGGGGTCCAAGTAAGGAGCCATCTATATCAGGCTCAAGATATTATGTGTCTTTCATAGATGATTGTAGCAGGTGGACCATTCTGTTTTTCATGAAGCACAAGGATGAAGTGTTTAATTGCTTTAAGAAGTATATTGCTCTTGTTGAAAACCAAACAGGTAGGACTTTGAAACGACTCAGATCAGATGGTGGAGGAGAATACTTCTCTTTTGAATTTGATGCCTTCTTGCATGAAAGAGGCATTAAAAGGGAAGTCACTACAAGGTATACACCCGAACTCAATGGTGTAGCAGAGAGGAGGAACAGAGCTATTGTCGAAGCTGCAAGGTCCATGCTCAATGAAAAGGGATTGCCGAACTACCTATGGGCAGAGGCTGTGTCGACAGCCACATATCTCATAAATAGACTTCCATCTAAGTCACTAGATGGAACCACTCCATATGAAGTGTGGAATGGAAGAAGACCTAGTCTAGAGCATTGTAAAATCTTTGGATGCTTAGCCTATGCTCACATTCCTTCTCAAGTAAGAGGGAAATTGGATCCCAAGGCAGAGAAGTGTGTATTCATTGGTTATGATCAAAACCAAAAAGGATATAGATTGTACAATCCAACCAATAAAGGATTTTCTGTGAGTAGAGATGTAATTTTTGATGAAAACAAATCATGGTTTGATGATGACAGGAAAGTGAAGCTGCCATATGACTTGGATGAAGATTTTCCATCACTTCAACCAAAGGAGCCAAAGCAGATTGAAGAAAGTGATTCGGAGATTGACCTAGAAGACTTGGAAAGACTAAAGCTATGGAAGAACAAAGGTAAAGCAAAGATGCAGGATGCTACATATGGACCCGAGAGCTCACATCAACCACTTAGAAGGTCTTCGAGGGAGAAGAAGAAACCAGAGAGGTTTGGTTATGATACTTCTTTGGTCACCAAGCACTCAATCTACATTGCAAAGGATTCAACCAATGAAGAACCTACCACATTTGAAGAAGCACAAAGCAAGAAAGCTTGGAGAGATGCAATGGATGAAGAAATGGAAGCCTTGAAGGAGAATGACACTTGGGAGCTTGTACCTAACAAGCCATCTATGAAGATAATCGGATCTCGATGGATATACAAAATCAAGAAGAATCCAGATGGAAGTATAAATAGACACAAAGCAAGGTTAGTTGCTAAAGGGTTTGCTCAAACCCATGGTATTGATTATGAGGAGACTTTCTCTCCTGTTGCAAAAATGCCTACAATTAGGGTTCTCATTAGTCTTGCTGCATCTAGAAATTGGAATCTTTATCAACTTGATGTAAAGAATGCTTTCTTGAATGGATGGATTTCTGAGGAAGTGTATATGGCACAACCTCCTGGATATGAGGATGCACATCATCCTAACTATGTATGCAAACTAAAGAAAGCTTTGTATGGATTGAAGCAAGCTCCAAGAGCTTGGAATTTCAGATTGGTTACTTATTTGCAGGACCAAGGATTCAAAGCTAGCAAGGCGGATACCTCTTTGTTCATAAAGAGGAATGGATCTGAAGTGATCTATTTATGTGTGTATGTTGATGATATTATTATCACAGGCAATGATCTTGAAGGAATCAAACAGGTAAAGAGTCAAATGAAGGAGGAGTTCAAAATAAGTGACCTCGGACCACTCACTTATTTTCTTGGATTGGAGTTGATCTACACAGATTCAGGTATATACATCACACAAAGGAAGTATGTCCATGACATGCTCGTCAAGTTCAAGATGGAAAATACCAAGTGTGCAGGTACACCTATGGAGCAAAATCATAAGCTTAGTGCTTATGAAGGAGAGCCAATTGAAGACATCACAAGCTATCAAAGCTTGGTTGGAAGTTTGAACTATGCAACACTCACAAGGGTGGATATATGCTATAGTGTTAGCATATTGAGTCAGTTTATGCATAAGCCGAGAAGACCACATATGGAAGCGGCCAAGCGAGTCCTCAAGTACCTAAAGGGGACCATGAATGAAGGTTTGTTCTATTCATATACTTCAGATATTGAGCTAAAGGTCTACTCAGATGCAGATTGGGCCGGATCTAAAGATGATAGAAGAAGCACATCAGGGTATATATCATTTGCAGGCTTCAAAAATCATTTCTTGGTCATCGAAGAAGCAACCAACCGTGGCATTATCTTCTACTGAAGCTGAATATAGAGGTTTGGCTAATGCAACTCAAGAAATCATGTGGTTAAAATCTTTGTACACAGATCTTGGACTTCATTCTTCAACACCTCACATTTTTGGTGACAACACAAGCTCACTACATCTAGCAGCTAATCCGGTATACCATGCTAGAACCAAGCATATTGAAGTCCACTACCATTATGTAAGGGAGAAGCTAATGAGCAAGGATATTCAACTATCCTACGTCTCTACAGATATGCAATGTGCAGACATGTTGACGAAAGCTCTTGATGGTACGAAATTAAGTAGATTCAAGTTGATGATTGGTTTGCAGGAAATCAAGGACAATTGAAGACTTATTTGGAGGCCAAGCATGTTAGGCTTGAGGGGGAGCTGTTGGTGCATTTTGCCCAAGCCTACATGCTTGATATGCTTGATATTATCCTCATTTGTAAGTCACATGAGTAGTCATGTGAACACCTCTTGTAAAAGAGTACATTTTATCTCTTGTAAATGGAAAAAGAAAAAAGTAAAAGGATGGCTTACCTCATCCATGATGTAAAAGCAAATTCGTGGCTCCAACTACCAAAATCACGAATTTTTGAGCTGAGGGAATCTCTCCTAACTTTGGGGATCACTTTTAGGTGGAGCCATTCGAATTCGAATTCAAAACTCCCTCCAAGAATTGCTATAAAAGGAGCAAGAAGGAAGAGGCGATTAGCAAGCCTTGTACGTGACCACTTCATGTCATTTTGTAGAGATTGAAGAGCTTACTCCATAGCTCTATCATTCTACTCCCATTGTGCAAAGATTCATTGCCAATGTGGTTGTAATCATATGTGAATCTATACATTTATTATCATCTACCTCTCTGTTTTGTTCTCTGCTATACTCACTCAGAGCAGTAACTTCAGAAGGTCATATCTCGAGTTTTACTGAACATTTTTCAGTGTTTTAAAGTGCGTTGGATAGCTCTCACTGTCTAGTTTCTACCTATAAATTTTCAAGGTCATTGGATTTATACTTTTGGAGATATCTGCATTTTACTGCTTACTGGTCTATCTCTGCAGAGCCCCGAGAATTGTGGGAATGTTCCAGAACTTGATGAAACTTGTTCTCAGTGCTCAGTCCATCATTTGAAGTGTTTTAACTTGGAATAGGAAGCTTGCTAAGTCTATTTGCTATGCCCAAAAGGAATTTTTCTAATTCCTTCCAGGTTGAGAGCACTGTTCATTTTTTCCAGCAGGTGTATGTCCAAAAATAGCAAGTTTTGGGAGCTAGTCATTTCGCAACTTGTCGGTCTTGACTTAAACTTTTGGGATACATGTTCCAAAGTACTTGGCTGATATTTTGGTGGATTTAGGAAGCTCAAAGGGTCTACTAATCAACTCTGAAGTCTCAGTTGGCTGGTGTGAAGCTGGTTGTAGCGGCACCTACTCATCTTTGGATTGCATCCACCATCTCTCTTCACAGTGGTATCAGAGCATAGTCAAGCAACATGGGAGATGGATTTCCATCAACAATTGACAAATTGGATCGAAACAACTATCCGGCATGGTCTCTAAGGATGGAGGCTTACCTTCAAGGGAGGAATCTATATGGATTCATATCCGGAGATGAAGCAATGCCAACCATGAGGAACAAAGGGCAACCATCACATGAAGAAGTGGAAGGACTTTCGAATTAGGTGTTCGAAGGATGCACTTGCAAGGTCCTATATTCTAAACTCAATCTCTGATTTTCTTTTACCTCATGTCAAGGGATGCAAGACATCAAGAGAAACCTGGAATGCACTTGCTTCTTTCTTCTCTTCCAACACTCGAGCAAGGAAGAACCAATTGTGGATGGAGTTCACAACAATGAAGAAAAGCCCGAAGCAAAATGTGACTGATTATGTCACAAAGATGAAGGAGATTTCCGACCAACTTGGAAGCATTGGAGAGGTAATTGAAGAGGAGCAAATCATAAGACAAATCATGAATGGAATCAAAGCAGACGACAAGTGGGAGTCATTCACAACAGCCATGGATTTATACATGGATATGCATGTACCCGACCTCAACACACTCATGGGCCAACTCTTCACTCATGAAGCAAAGATTAGCAAAGGTGGTGAGTCCTCAAGAGGTAATCAAACTTCTGCCTTATATTCTGATAAAGCTAAGGTCAAGGACAAGTCAAAGAATAGAAAGAATGAAGATGAAGGAAGCTCTTTCCAAGCAAACTTTGCAGGTAGAGGACGAGCTAGAGGAAGAGGCAGAAGTGGAAAGCAAGGCAGGGGGAGATTCCAATCATCTCAACCTTGCAACATATGTGGCTTATCTAACCATACTACTGAAGAATGTTTCAGGAACCCGAGGAACTCAAGAGGAAGAGGATTCAATAGAGGTGGCTATGGATCAAATAGAGGCAGGTACAATGGAGGCTACAACAACAACTACTACAACAACAATTACAACAACAACAACAACTATCAAAGTGGCCATAGAGGAAGAAGAGATTACAATAACTATGCAGAGGACCAAAGTCAAGAAGATTCATTATTGATTATGAATCTATCAACGAAGAAGGGTAAGGATGATGATCACATATTTTACATTGATTCGGGATGCTCGAACCATGTAGCAGGAAATGTGGCTTTACTTTCTGATTTGGAAGATCCTCATAACAAGCATGAAGTGCAGACAGGAGATGACACAAAGCACTCAGTGGAGAAGATAGGTAATGTGAAGACATCAGATGGGAATATGAACCTCTTAAGCAAAGTCTTGTATGTCCCTACAATTACCAAAAATTTAATAAGTGTTGGACAGATTGTTGAAAAAGGATTGCAGGTTAGATTCAATCGATTTGGAGCATATGTTGAAGACCCAAGGCAAGGCTTTCGAAGGATTGCCAAAGGAGAAAAGACAGGAAGGCTTTTCACTTTTGAAGTGGAAGATACAAAGAACATAGCTTTGTTTAGCTATGGATCTCAAACTCTAACAGAGTTGGAGATATGGCACAAAAGGCTTGCTCACATTGGTGAGAGGACACTCAAACAGATTTGCAGGGACCAAAGTGTACTTGGTTTGCCTAATATCACAAGGCAACACATGATTTATAAGTGTGAAGCTTGTCAACTCGGCAAGGCTCATAGACAACCTTTCAATAAGAAAGGATATATGTATCGAAATCCTTTGGATCTAGTGCACACGGATGTGTGGGGTCCAAGTAAGGAGCCATCTATATCAGGCTCAAGATATTATGTGTCTTTCATAGATGATTGTAGCAGGTGGACCATTCTGTTTTTCATGAAGCACAAGGATGAAGTGTTTAATTGCTTTAAGAAGTATATTGCTCTTGTTGAAAACCAAACAGGTAGGACTTTGAAACGACTCAGATCAGATGGTGGAGGAGAATACTTCTCTTTTGAATTTGATGCCTTCTTGCATGAAAGAGGCATTAAAAGGGAAGTCACTACAAGGTATACACCCGAACTCAATGGTGTAGCAGAGAGGAGGAACAGAGCTATTGTCGAAGCTGCAAGGTCCATGCTCAATGAAAAGGGATTGCCGAACTACCTATGGGCAGAGGCTGTGTCGACAGCCACATATCTCATAAATAGACTTCCATCTAAGTCACTAGATGGAACCACTCCATATGAAGTGTGGAATGGAAGAAGACCTAGTCTAGAGCATTGTAAAATCTTTGGATGCTTAGCCTATGCTCACATTCCTTCTCAAGTAAGAGGGAAATTGGATCCCAAGGCAGAGAAGTGTGTATTCATTGGTTATGATCAAAACCAAAAAGGATATAGATTGTACAATCCAACCAATAAAGGATTTTCTGTGAGTAGAGATGTAATTTTTGATGAAAACAAATCATGGTTTGATGATGACAGGAAAGTGAAGCTGCCATATGACTTGGATGAAGATTTTCCATCACTTCAACCAAAGGAGCCAAAGCAGATTGAAGAAAGTGATTCGGAGATTGACCTAGAAGACTTGGAAAGACTAAAGCTATGGAAGAACAAAGGTAAAGCAAAGATGCAGGATGCTACATATGGACCCGAGAGCTCACATCAACCACTTAGAAGGTCTTCGAGGGAGAAGAAGAAACCAGAGAGGTTTGGTTATGATACTTCTTTGGTCACCAAGCACTCAATCTACATTGCAAAGGATTCAACCAATGAAGAACCTACCACATTTGAAGAAGCACAAAGCAAGAAAGCTTGGAGAGATGCAATGGATGAAGAAATGGAAGCCTTGAAGGAGAATGACACTTGGGAGCTTGTACCTAACAAGCCATCTATGAAGATAATCGGATCTCGATGGATATACAAAATCAAGAAGAATCCAGATGGAAGTATAAATAGACACAAAGCAAGGTTAGTTGCTAAAGGGTTTGCTCAAACCCATGGTATTGATTATGAGGAGACTTTCTCTCCTGTTGCAAAAATGCCTACAATTAGGGTTCTCATTAGTCTTGCTGCATCTAGAAATTGGAATCTTTATCAACTTGATGTAAAGAATGCTTTCTTGAATGGATGGATTTCTGAGGAAGTGTATATGGCACAACCTCCTGGATATGAGGATGCACATCATCCTAACTATGTATGCAAACTAAAGAAAGCTTTGTATGGATTGAAGCAAGCTCCAAGAGCTTGGAATTTCAGATTGGTTACTTATTTGCAGGACCAAGGATTCAAAGCTAGCAAGGCGGATACCTCTTTGTTCATAAAGAGGAATGGATCTGAAGTGATCTATTTATGTGTGTATGTTGATGATATTATTATCACAGGCAATGATCTTGAAGGAATCAAACAGGTAAAGAGTCAAATGAAGGAGGAGTTCAAAATAAGTGACCTCGGACCACTCACTTATTTTCTTGGATTGGAGTTGATCTACACAGATTCAGGTATATACATCACACAAAGGAAGTATGTCCATGACATGCTCGTCAAGTTCAAGATGGAAAATACCAAGTGTGCAGGTACACCTATGGAGCAAAATCATAAGCTTAGTGCTTATGAAGGAGAGCCAATTGAAGACATCACAAGCTATCAAAGCTTGGTTGGAAGTTTGAACTATGCAACACTCACAAGGGTGGATATATGCTATAGTGTTAGCATATTGAGTCAGTTTATGCATAAGCCGAGAAGACCACATATGGAAGCGGCCAAGCGAGTCCTCAAGTACCTAAAGGGGACCATGAATGAAGGTTTGTTCTATTCATATACTTCAGATATTGAGCTAAAGGTCTACTCAGATGCAGATTGGGCCGGATCTAAAGATGATAGAAGAAGCACATCAGGGTATATATCATTTGCAGGTTCAAAAATCATTTCTTGGTCATCGAAGAAGCAACCAACCGTGGCATTATCTTCTACTGAAGCTGAATATAGAGGTTTGGCTAATGCAACTCAAGAAATCATGTGGTTAAAATCTTTGTACACAGATCTTGGACTTCATTCTTCAACACCTCACATTTTTGGTGACAACACAAGCTCACTACATCTAGCAGCTAATCCGGTATACCATGCTAGAACCAAGCATATTGAAGTCCACTACCATTATGTAAGGGAGAAGCTAATGAGCAAGGATATTCAACTATCCTACGTCTCTACAGATATGCAATGTGCAGACATGTTGACGAAAGCTCTTGATGGTACGAAATTAAGTAGATTCAAGTTGATGATTGGTTTGCAGGAAATCAAGGACAATTGAAGACTTATTTGGAGGCCAAGCATGTTAGGCTTGAGGGGGAGCTGTTGGTGCATTTTGCCCAAGCCTACATGCTTGATATGCTTGATATTATCCTCATTTGTAAGTCACATGAGTAGTCATGTGAACACCTCTTGTAAAAGAGTACATTTTATCTCTTGTAAATGGAAAAAGAAAAAAGTAAAAGGATGGCTTACCTCATCCATGATGTAAAAGCAAATTCGTGGCTCCAACTACCAAAATCACGAATTTTTGAGCTGAGGGAATCTCTCCTAACTTTGGGGATCACTTTTAGGTGGAGCCATTCGAATTCGAATTCAAAACTCCCTCCAAGAATTGCTATAAAAGGAGCAAGAAGGAAGAGGCGATTAGCAAGCCTTGTACGTGACCACTTCATGTCATTTTGTAGAGATTGAAGAGCTTACTCCATAGCTCTATCATTCTACTCCCATTGTGCAAAGATTCATTGCCAATGTGGTTGTAATCATATGTGAATCTATACATTTATTATCATCTACCTCTCTGTTTTGTTCTCTGCTATACTCACTCAGAGCAGTAACTTCAGAAGGTCATATCTCGAGTTTTACTGAACATTTTTCAGTGTTTTAAAGTGCGTTGGATAGCTCTCACTGTCTAGTTTCTACCTATAAATTTTCAAGGTCATTGGATTTATACTTTTGGAGATATCTGCATTTTACTGCTTACTGGTCTATCTCTGCAGAGCCCCGAGAATTGTGGGAATGTTCCAGAACTTGATGAAACTTGTTCTCAGTGCTCAGTCCATCATTTGAAGTGTTTTAACTTGGAATAGGAAGCTTGCTAAGTCTATTTGCTATGCCCAAAAGGAATTTTTCTAATTCCTTCCAGGTTGAGAGCACTGTTCATTTTTTCCAGCAGGTGTATGTCCAAAAATAGCAAGTTTTGGGAGCTAGTCATTTCGCAACTTGTCGGTCTTGACTTAAACTTTTGGGATACATGTTCCAAAGTACTTGGCTGATATTTTGGTGGATTTAGGAAGCTCAAAGGGTCTACTAATCAACTCTGAAGTCTCAGTTGGCTGGTGTGAAGCTGGTTGTAGCGGCACCTACTCATCTTTGGATTGCATCCACCATCTCTCTTCACAGTGGTATCAGAGCATAGTCAAGCAACACTGGGAGATGGATTTCCATCAACAATTGACAAATTGGATCGAAACAACTATCCGGCATGGTCTCTAAGGATGGAGGCTTACCTTCAAGGGAGGAATCTATATGGATTCATATCCGGAGATGAAGCAATGCCAACCATGAGGAACAAAGGGCAACCATCACATGAAGAAGTGGAAGGACTTTCGAATTAGGTGTTCGAAGGATGCACTTGCAAGGTCCTATATTCTAAACTCAATCTCTGATTTTCTTTTACCTCATGTCAAGGGATGCAAGACATCAAGAGAAACCTGGAATGCACTTGCTTCTTTCTTCTCTTCCAACACTCGAGCAAGGAAGAACCAATTGTGGATGGAGTTCACAACAATGAAGAAAAGCCCGAAGCAAAATGTGACTGATTATGTCACAAAGATGAAGGAGATTTCCGACCAACTTGGAAGCATTGGAGAGGTAATTGAAGAGGAGCAAATCATAAGACAAATCATGAATGGAATCAAAGCAGACGACAAGTGGGAGTCATTCACAACAGCCATGGATTTATACATGGATATGCATGTACCCGACCTCAACACACTCATGGGCCAACTCTTCACTCATGAAGCAAAGATTAGCAAAGGTGGTGAGTCCTCAAGAGGTAATCAAACTTCTGCCTTATATTCTGATAAAGCTAAGGTCAAGGACAAGTCAAAGAATAGAAAGAATGAAGATGAAGGAAGCTCTTTCCAAGCAAACTTTGCAGGTAGAGGACGAGCTAGAGGAAGAGGCAGAAGTGGAAAGCAAGGCAGGGGGAGATTCCAATCATCTCAACCTTGCAACATATGTGGCTTATCTAACCATACTACTGAAGAATGTTTCAGGAACCCGAGGAACTCAAGAGGAAGAGGATTCAATAGAGGTGGCTATGGATCAAATAGAGGCAGGTACAATGGAGGCTACAACAACAACTACTACAACAACAATTACAACAACAACAACAACTATCAAAGTGGCCATAGAGGAAGAAGAGATTACAATAACTATGCAGAGGACCAAAGTCAAGAAGATTCATTATTGATTATGAATCTATCAACGAAGAAGGGTAAGGATGATGATCACATATTTTACATTGATTCGGGATGCTCGAACCATGTAGCAGGAAATGTGGCTTTACTTTCTGATTTGGAAGATCCTCATAACAAGCATGAAGTGCAGACAGGAGATGACACAAAGCACTCAGTGGAGAAGATAGGTAATGTGAAGACATCAGATGGGAATATGAACCTCTTAAGCAAAGTCTTGTATGTCCCTACAATTACCAAAAATTTAATAAGTGTTGGACAGATTGTTGAAAAAGGATTGCAGGTTAGATTCAATCGATTTGGAGCATATGTTGAAGACCCAAGGCAAGGCTTTCGAAGGATTGCCAAAGGAGAAAAGACAGGAAGGCTTTTCACTTTTGAAGTGGAAGATACAAAGAACATAGCTTTGTTTAGCTATGGATCTCAAACTCTAACAGAGTTGGAGATATGGCACAAAAGGCTTGCTCACATTGGTGAGAGGACACTCAAACAGATTTGCAGGGACCAAAGTGTACTTGGTTTGCCTAATATCACAAGGCAACACATGATTTATAAGTGTGAAGCTTGTCAACTCGGCAAGGCTCATAGACAACCTTTCAATAAGAAAGGATATATGTATCGAAATCCTTTGGATCTAGTGCACACGGATGTGTGGGGTCCAAGTAAGGAGCCATCTATATCAGGCTCAAGATATTATGTGTCTTTCATAGATGATTGTAGCAGGTGGACCATTCTGTTTTTCATGAAGCACAAGGATGAAGTGTTTAATTGCTTTAAGAAGTATATTGCTCTTGTTGAAAACCAAACAGGTAGGACTTTGAAACGACTCAGATCAGATGGTGGAGGAGAATACTTCTCTTTTGAATTTGATGCCTTCTTGCATGAAAGAGGCATTAAAAGGGAAGTCACTACAAGGTATACACCCGAACTCAATGGTGTAGCAGAGAGGAGGAACAGAGCTATTGTCGAAGCTGCAAGGTCCATGCTCAATGAAAAGGGATTGCCGAACTACCTATGGGCAGAGGCTGTGTCGACAGCCACATATCTCATAAATAGACTTCCATCTAAGTCACTAGATGGAACCACTCCATATGAAGTGTGGAATGGAAGAAGACCTAGTCTAGAGCATTGTAAAATCTTTGGATGCTTAGCCTATGCTCACATTCCTTCTCAAGTAAGAGGGAAATTGGATCCCAAGGCAGAGAAGTGTGTATTCATTGGTTATGATCAAAACCAAAAAGGATATAGATTGTACAATCCAACCAATAAAGGATTTTCTGTGAGTAGAGATGTAATTTTTGATGAAAACAAATCATGGTTTGATGATGACAGGAAAGTGAAGCTGCCATATGACTTGGATGAAGATTTTCCATCACTTCAACCAAAGGAGCCAAAGCAGATTGAAGAAAGTGATTCGGAGATTGACCTAGAAGACTTGGAAAGACTAAAGCTATGGAAGAACAAAGGTAAAGCAAAGATGCAGGATGCTACATATGGACCCGAGAGCTCACATCAACCACTTAGAAGGTCTTCGAGGGAGAAGAAGAAACCAGAGAGGTTTGGTTATGATACTTCTTTGGTCACCAAGCACTCAATCTACATTGCAAAGGATTCAACCAATGAAGAACCTACCACATTTGAAGAAGCACAAAGCAAGAAAGCTTGGAGAGATGCAATGGATGAAGAAATGGAAGCCTTGAAGGAGAATGACACTTGGGAGCTTGTACCTAACAAGCCATCTATGAAGATAATCGGATCTCGATGGATATACAAAATCAAGAAGAATCCAGATGGAAGTATAAATAGACACAAAGCAAGGTTAGTTGCTAAAGGGTTTGCTCAAACCCATGGTATTGATTATGAGGAGACTTTCTCTCCTGTTGCAAAAATGCCTACAATTAGGGTTCTCATTAGTCTTGCTGCATCTAGAAATTGGAATCTTTATCAACTTGATGTAAAGAATGCTTTCTTGAATGGATGGATTTCTGAGGAAGTGTATATGGCACAACCTCCTGGATATGAGGATGCACATCATCCTAACTATGTATGCAAACTAAAGAAAGCTTTGTATGGATTGAAGCAAGCTCCAAGAGCTTGGAATTTCAGATTGGTTACTTATTTGCAGGACCAAGGATTCAAAGCTAGCAAGGCGGATACCTCTTTGTTCATAAAGAGGAATGGATCTGAAGTGATCTATTTATGTGTGTATGTTGATGATATTATTATCACAGGCAATGATCTTGAAGGAATCAAACAGGTAAAGAGTCAAATGAAGGAGGAGTTCAAAATAAGTGACCTCGGACCACTCACTTATTTTCTTGGATTGGAGTTGATCTACACAGATTCAGGTATATACATCACACAAAGGAAGTATGTCCATGACATGCTCGTCAAGTTCAAGATGGAAAATACCAAGTGTGCAGGTACACCTATGGAGCAAAATCATAAGCTTAGTGCTTATGAAGGAGAGCCAATTGAAGACATCACAAGCTATCAAAGCTTGGTTGGAAGTTTGAACTATGCAACACTCACAAGGGTGGATATATGCTATAGTGTTAGCATATTGAGTCAGTTTATGCATAAGCCGAGAAGACCACATATGGAAGCGGCCAAGCGAGTCCTCAAGTACCTAAAGGGGACCATGAATGAAGGTTTGTTCTATTCATATACTTCAGATATTGAGCTAAAGGTCTACTCAGATGCAGATTGGGCCGGATCTAAAGATGATAGAAGAAGCACATCAGGGTATATATCATTTGCAGGCTTCAAAAATCATTTCTTGGTCATCGAAGAAGCAACCAACCGTGGCATTATCTTCTACTGAAGCTGAATATAGAGGTTTGGCTAATGCAACTCAAGAAATCATGTGGTTAAAATCTTTGTACACAGATCTTGGACTTCATTCTTCAACACCTCACATTTTTGGTGACAACACAAGCTCACTACATCTAGCAGCTAATCCGGTATACCATGCTTAGAACCAAGCATATTGAAGTCCACTACCATTATGTAAGGGAGAAGCTAATGAGCAAGGATATTCAACTATCCTACGTCTCTACAGATATGCAATGTGCAGACATGTTGACGAAAGCTCTTGATGGTACGAAATTAAGTAGATTCAAGTTGATGATTGGTTTGCAGGAAATCAAGGACAATTGAAGACTTATTTGGAGGCCAAGCATGTTAGGCTTGAGGGGGAGCTGTTGGTGCATTTTGCCCAAGCCTACATGCTTGATATGCTTGATATTATCCTCATTTGTAAGTCACATGAGTAGTCATGTGAACACCTCTTGTAAAAGAGTACATTTTATCTCTTGTAAATGGAAAAAGAAAAAAGTAAAAGGATGGCTTACCTCATCCATGATGTAAAAGCAAATTCGTGGCTCCAACTACCAAAATCACGAATTTTTGAGCTGAGGGAATCTCTCCTAACTTTGGGGATCACTTTTAGGTGGAGCCATTCGAATTCGAATTCAAAACTCCCTCCAAGAATTGCTATAAAAGGAGCAAGAAGGAAGAGGCGATTAGCAAGCCTTGTACGTGACCACTTCATGTCATTTTGTAGAGATTGAAGAGCTTACTCCATAGCTCTATCATTCTACTCCCATTGTGCAAAGATTCATTGCCAATGTGGTTGTAATCATATGTGAATCTATACATTTATTATCATCTACCTCTCTGTTTTGTTCTCTGCTATACTCACTCAGAGCAGTAACTTCAGAAGGTCATATCTCGAGTTTTACTGAACATTTTTCAGTGTTTTAAAGTGCGTTGGATAGCTCTCACTGTCTAGTTTCTACCTATAAATTTTCAAGGTCATTGGATTTATACTTTTGGAGATATCTGCATTTTACTGCTTACTGGTCTATCTCTGCAGAGCCCCGAGAATTGTGGGAATGTTCCAGAACTTGATGAAACTTGTTCTCAGTGCTCAGTCCATCATTTGAAGTGTTTTAACTTGGAATAGGAAGCTTGCTAAGTCTATTTGCTATGCCCAAAAGGAATTTTTCTAATTCCTTCCAGGTTGAGAGCACTGTTCATTTTTTCCAGCAGGTGTATGTCCAAAAATAGCAAGTTTTGGGAGCTAGTCATTTCGCAACTTGTCGGTCTTGACTTAAACTTTTGGGATACATGTTCCAAAGTACTTGGCTGATATTTTGGTGGATTTAGGAAGCTCAAAGGGTCTACTAATCAACTCTGAAGTCTCAGTTGGCTGGTGTGAAGCTGGTTGTAGCGGCACCTACTCATCTTTGGATTGCATCCACCATCTCTCTTCACAGTGGTATCAGAGCATAGTCAAGCAACATGGGAGATGGATTTCCATCAACAATTGACAAATTGGATCGAAACAACTATCCGGCATGGTCTCTAAGGATGGAGGCTTACCTTCAAGGGAGGAATCTATATGGATTCATATCCGGAGATGAAGCAATGCCAACCATGAGGAACAAAGGGCAACCATCACATGAAGAAGTGGAAGGACTTTCGAATTAGGTGTTCGAAGGATGCACTTGCAAGGTCCTATATTCTAAACTCAATCTCTGATTTTCTTTTACCTCATGTCAAGGGATGCAAGACATCAAGAGAAACCTGGAATGCACTTGCTTCTTTCTTCTCTTCCAACACTCGAGCAAGGAAGAACCAATTGTGGATGGAGTTCACAACAATGAAGAAAAGCCCGAAGCAAAATGTGACTGATTATGTCACAAAGATGAAGGAGATTTCCGACCAACTTGGAAGCATTGGAGAGGTAATTGAAGAGGAGCAAATCATAAGACAAATCATGAATGGAATCAAAGCAGACGACAAGTGGGAGTCATTCACAACAGCCATGGATTTATACATGGATATGCATGTACCCGACCTCAACACACTCATGGGCCAACTCTTCACTCATGAAGCAAAGATTAGCAAAGGTGGTGAGTCCTCAAGAGGTAATCAAACTTCTGCCTTATATTCTGATAAAGCTAAGGTCAAGGACAAGTCAAAGAATAGAAAGAATGAAGATGAAGGAAGCTCTTTCCAAGCAAACTTTGCAGGTAGAGGACGAGCTAGAGGAAGAGGCAGAAGTGGAAAGCAAGGCAGGGGGAGATTCCAATCATCTCAACCTTGCAACATATGTGGCTTATCTAACCATACTACTGAAGAATGTTTCAGGAACCCGAGGAACTCAAGAGGAAGAGGATTCAATAGAGGTGGCTATGGATCAAATAGAGGCAGGTACAATGGAGGCTACAACAACAACTACTACAACAACAATTACAACAACAACAACAACTATCAAAGTGGCCATAGAGGAAGAAGAGATTACAATAACTATGCAGAGGACCAAAGTCAAGAAGATTCATTATTGATTATGAATCTATCAACGAAGAAGGGTAAGGATGATGATCACATATTTTACATTGATTCGGGATGCTCGAACCATGTAGCAGGAAATGTGGCTTTACTTTCTGATTTGGAAGATCCTCATAACAAGCATGAAGTGCAGACAGGAGATGACACAAAGCACTCAGTGGAGAAGATAGGTAATGTGAAGACATCAGATGGGAATATGAACCTCTTAAGCAAAGTCTTGTATGTCCCTACAATTACCAAAAATTTAATAAGTGTTGGACAGATTGTTGAAAAAGGATTGCAGGTTAGATTCAATCGATTTGGAGCATATGTTGAAGACCCAAGGCAAGGCTTTCGAAGGATTGCCAAAGGAGAAAAGACAGGAAGGCTTTTCACTTTTGAAGTGGAAGATACAAAGAACATAGCTTTGTTTAGCTATGGATCTCAAACTCTAACAGAGTTGGAGATATGGCACAAAAGGCTTGCTCACATTGGTGAGAGGAC
This sequence comes from Ceratopteris richardii, assembly GCA_020310875.1. Taxonomy (NCBI): domain Eukaryota; kingdom Viridiplantae; phylum Streptophyta; class Polypodiopsida; order Polypodiales; family Pteridaceae; genus Ceratopteris; species Ceratopteris richardii. The sequence continues at coordinate 97,725,195 of CM035410.1, forward strand.
ACTCAAACAGATTTGCAGGGACCAAAGTGTACTTGGTTTGCCTAATATCACAAGGCAACACATGATTTATAAGTGTGAAGCTTGTCAACTCGGCAAGGCTCATAGACAACCTTTCAATAAGAAAGGATATATGTATCGAAAATCCTTTGGATCTAGTGCACACGGATGTGTGGGGTCCAAGTAAGGAGCCATCTATATCAGGCTCAAGATATTATGTGTCTTTCATAGATGATTGTAGCAGGTGGACCATTCTGTTTTTCATGAAGCACAAGGATGAAGTGTTTAATTGCTTTAAGAAGTATATTGCTCTTGTTGAAAACCAAACAGGTAGGACTTTGAAACGACTCAGATCAGATGGTGGAGGAGAATACTTCTCTTTTGAATTTGATGCCTTCTTGCATGAAAGAGGCATTAAAAGGGAAGTCACTACAAGGTATACACCCGAACTCAATGGTGTAGCAGAGAGGAGGAACAGAGCTATTGTCGAAGCTGCAAGGTCCATGCTCAATGAAAAGGGATTGCCGAACTACCTATGGGCAGAGGCTGTGTCGACAGCCACATATCTCATAAATAGACTTCCATCTAAGTCACTAGATGGAACCACTCCATATGAAGTGTGGAATGGAAGAAGACCTAGTCTAGAGCATTGTAAAATCTTTGGATGCTTAGCCTATGCTCACATTCCTTCTCAAGTAAGAGGGAAATTGGATCCCAAGGCAGAGAAGTGTGTATTCATTGGTTATGATCAAAACCAAAAAGGATATAGATTGTACAATCCAACCAATAAAGGATTTTCTGTGAGTAGAGATGTAATTTTTGATGAAAACAAATCATGGTTTGATGATGACAGGAAAGTGAAGCTGCCATATGACTTGGATGAAGATTTTCCATCACTTCAACCAAAGGAGCCAAAGCAGATTGAAGAAAGTGATTCGGAGATTGACCTAGAAGACTTGGAAAGACTAAAGCTATGGAAGAACAAAGGTAAAGCAAAGATGCAGGATGCTACATATGGACCCGAGAGCTCACATCAACCACTTAGAAGGTCTTCGAGGGAGAAGAAGAAACCAGAGAGGTTTGGTTATGATACTTCTTTGGTCACCAAGCACTCAATCTACATTGCAAAGGATTCAACCAATGAAGAACCTACCACATTTGAAGAAGCACAAAGCAAGAAAGCTTGGAGAGATGCAATGGATGAAGAAATGGAAGCCTTGAAGGAGAATGACACTTGGGAGCTTGTACCTAACAAGCCATCTATGAAGATAATCGGATCTCGATGGATATACAAAATCAAGAAGAATCCAGATGGAAGTATAAATAGACACAAAGCAAGGTTAGTTGCTAAAGGGTTTGCTCAAACCCATGGTATTGATTATGAGGAGACTTTCTCTCCTGTTGCAAAAATGCCTACAATTAGGGTTCTCATTAGTCTTGCTGCATCTAGAAATTGGAATCTTTATCAACTTGATGTAAAGAATGCTTTCTTGAATGGATGGATTTCTGAGGAAGTGTATATGGCACAACCTCCTGGATATGAGGATGCACATCATCCTAACTATGTATGCAAACTAAAGAAAGCTTTGTATGGATTGAAGCAAGCTCCAAGAGCTTGGAATTTCAGATTGGTTACTTATTTGCAGGACCAAGGATTCAAAGCTAGCAAGGCGGATACCTCTTTGTTCATAAAGAGGAATGGATCTGAAGTGATCTATTTATGTGTGTATGTTGATGATATTATTATCACAGGCAATGATCTTGAAGGAATCAAACAGGTAAAGAGTCAAATGAAGGAGGAGTTCAAAATAAGTGACCTCGGACCACTCACTTATTTTCTTGGATTGGAGTTGATCTACACAGATTCAGGTATATACATCACACAAAGGAAGTATGTCCATGACATGCTCGTCAAGTTCAAGATGGAAAATACCAAGTGTGCAGGTACACCTATGGAGCAAAATCATAAGCTTAGTGCTTATGAAGGAGAGCCAATTGAAGACATCACAAGCTATCAAAGCTTGGTTGGAAGTTTGAACTATGCAACACTCACAAGGGTGGATATATGCTATAGTGTTAGCATATTGAGTCAGTTTATGCATAAGCCGAGAAGACCACATATGGAAGCGGCCAAGCGAGTCCTCAAGTACCTAAAGGGGACCATGAATGAAGGTTTGTTCTATTCATATACTTCAGATATTGAGCTAAAGGTCTACTCAGATGCAGATTGGGCCGGATCTAAAGATGATAGAAGAAGCACATCAGGGTATATATCATTTGCAGGCTTCAAAAATCATTTCTTGGTCATCGAAGAAGCAACCAACCGTGGCATTATCTTCTACTGAAGCTGAATATAGAGGTTTGGCTAATGCAACTCAAGAAATCATGTGGTTAAAATCTTTGTACACAGATCTTGGACTTCATTCTTCAACACCTCACATTTTTGGTGACAACACAAGCTCACTACATCTAGCAGCTAATCCGGTATACCATGCTAGAACCAAGCATATTGAAGTCCACTACCATTATGTAAGGGAGAAGCTAATGAGCAAGGATATTCAACTATCCTACGTCTCTACAGATATGCAATGTGCAGACATGTTGACGAAAGCTCTTGATGGTACGAAATTAAGTAGATTCAAGTTGATGATTGGTTTGCAGGAAATCAAGGACAATTGAAGACTTATTTGGAGGCCAAGCATGTTAGGCTTGAGGGGGAGCTGTTGGTGCATTTTGCCCAAGCCTACATGCTTGATATGCTTGATATTATCCTCATTTGTAAGTCACATGAGTAGTCATGTGAACACCTCTTGTAAAAGAGTACATTTTATCTCTTGTAAATGGAAAAAGAAAAAAGTAAAAGGATGGCTTACCTCATCCATGATGTAAAAGCAAATTCGTGGCTCCAACTACCAAAATCACGAATTTTTGAGCTGAGGGAATCTCTCCTAACTTTGGGGATCACTTTTAGGTGGAGCCATTCGAATTCGAATTCAAAACTCCCTCCAAGAATTGCTATAAAAGGAGCAAGAAGGAAGAGGCGATTAGCAAGCCTTGTACGTGACCACTTCATGTCATTTTGTAGAGATTGAAGAGCTTACTCCATAGCTCTATCATTCTACTCCCATTGTGCAAAGATTCATTGCCAATGTGGTTGTAATCATATGTGAATCTATACATTTATTATCATCTACCTCTCTGTTTTGTTCTCTGCTATACTCACTCAGAGCAGTAACTTCAGAAGGTCATATCTCGAGTTTTACTGAACATTTTTCAGTGTTTTAAAGTGCGTTGGATAGCTCTCACTGTCTAGTTTCTACCTATAAATTTTCAAGGTCATTGGATTTATACTTTTGGAGATATCTGCATTTTACTGCTTACTGGTCTATCTCTGCAGAGCCCCGAGAATTGTGGGAATGTTCCAGAACTTGATGAAACTTGTTCTCAGTGCTCAGTCCATCATTTGAAGTGTTTTAACTTGGAATAGGAAGCTTGCTAAGTCTATTTGCTATGCCCAAAAGGAATTTTTCTAATTCCTTCCAGGTTGAGAGCACTGTTCATTTTTTCCAGCAGGTGTATGTCCAAAAATAGCAAGTTTTGGGAGCTAGTCATTTCGCAACTTGTCGGTCTTGACTTAAACTTTTGGGATACATGTTCCAAAGTACTTGGCTGATATTTTGGTGGATTTAGGAAGCTCAAAGGGTCTACTAATCAACTCTGAAGTCTCAGTTGGCTGGTGTGAAGCTGGTTGTAGCGGCACCTACTCATCTTTGGATTGCATCCACCATCTCTCTTCACAGTGGTATCAGAGCATAGTCAAGCAACATGGGAGATGGATTTCCATCAACAATTGACAAATTGGATCGAAACAACTATCCGGCATGGTCTCTAAGGATGGAGGCTTACCTTCAAGGGAGGAATCTATATGGATTCATATCCGGAGATGAAGCAATGCCAACCATGAGGAACAAAGGGCAACCATCACATGAAGAAGTGGAAGGACTTTCGAATTAGGTGTTCGAAGGATGCACTTGCAAGGTCCTATATTCTAAACTCAATCTCTGATTTTCTTTTACCTCATGTCAAGGGATGCAAGACATCAAGAGAAACCTGGAATGCACTTGCTTCTTTCTTCTCTTCCAACACTCGAGCAAGGAAGAACCAATTGTGGATGGAGTTCACAACAATGAAGAAAAGCCCGAAGCAAAATGTGACTGATTATGTCACAAAGATGAAGGAGATTTCCGACCAACTTGGAAGCATTGGAGAGGTAATTGAAGAGGAGCAAATCATAAGACAAATCATGAATGGAATCAAAGCAGACGACAAGTGGGAGTCATTCACAACAGCCATGGATTTATACATGGATATGCATGTACCCGACCTCAACACACTCATGGGCCAACTCTTCACTCATGAAGCAAAGATTAGCAAAGGTGGTGAGTCCTCAAGAGGTAATCAAACTTCTGCCTTATATTCTGATAAAGCTAAGGTCAAGGACAAGTCAAAGAATAGAAAGAATGAAGATGAAGGAAGCTCTTTCCAAGCAAACTTTGCAGGTAGAGGACGAGCTAGAGGAAGAGGCAGAAGTGGAAAGCAAGGCAGGGGGAGATTCCAATCATCTCAACCTTGCAACATATGTGGCTTATCTAACCATACTACTGAAGAATGTTTCAGGAACCCGAGGAACTCAAGAGGAAGAGGATTCAATAGAGGTGGCTATGGATCAAATAGAGGCAGGTACAATGGAGGCTACAACAACAACTACTACAACAACAATTACAACAACAACAACAACTATCAAAGTGGCCATAGAGGAAGAAGAGATTACAATAACTATGCAGAGGACCAAAGTCAAGAAGATTCATTATTGATTATGAATCTATCAACGAAGAAGGGTAAGGATGATGATCACATATTTTACATTGATTCGGGATGCTCGAACCATGTAGCAGGAAATGTGGCTTTACTTTCTGATTTGGAAGATCCTCATAACAAGCATGAAGTGCAGACAGGAGATGACACAAAGCACTCAGTGGAGAAGATAGGTAATGTGAAGACATCAGATGGGAATATGAACCTCTTAAGCAAAGTCTTGTATGTCCCTACAATTACCAAAAATTTAATAAGTGTTGGACAGATTGTTGAAAAAGGATTGCAGGTTAGATTCAATCGATTTGGAGCATATGTTGAAGACCCAAGGCAAGGCTTTCGAAGGATTGCCAAAGGAGAAAAGACAGGAAGGCTTTTCACTTTTGAAGTGGAAAATACAAAGAACATAGCTTTGTTTAGCTATGGATCTCAAACTCTAACAGAGTTGGAGATATGGCACAAAAGGCTTGCTCACATTGGTGAGAGGACACTCAAACAGATTTGCAGGGACCAAAGTGTACTTGGTTTGCCTAATATCACAAGGCAACACATGATTTATAAGTGTGAAGCTTGTCAACTCGGCAAGGCTCATAGACAACCTTTCAATAAGAAAGGATATATGTATCAAAATCCTTTGGATCTAGTGCACACGGATGTGTGGGGTCCAAGTAAGGAGCCATCTATATCAGGCTCAAGATATTATGTGTCTTTCATAGATGATTGTAGCAGGTGGACCATTCTGTTTTTCATGAAGCACAAGGATGAAGTGTTTAATTGCTTTAAGAAGTATATTGCTCTTGTTGAAAACCAAACAGGTAGGACTTTGAAACGACTCAGATCAGATGGTGGAGGAGAATACTTCTCTTTTGAATTTGATGCCTTCTTGCATGAAAGAGGCATTAAAAGGGAAGTCACTACAAGGTATACACCCGAACTCAATGGTGTAGCAGAGAGGAGGAACAGAGCTATTGTCGAAGCTGCAAGGTCCATGCTCAATGAAAAGGGATTGCCGAACTACCTATGGGCAGAGGCTGTGTCGACAGCCACATATCTCATAAATAGACTTCCATCTAAGTCACTAGATGGAACCACTCCATATGAAGTGTGGAATGGAAGAAGACCTAGTCTAGAGCATTGTAAAATCTTTGGATGCTTAGCCTATGCTCACATTCCTTCTCAAGTAAGAGGGAAATTGGATCCCAAGGCAGAGAAGTGTGTATTCATTGGTTATGATCAAAACAAAAAAGGATATAGATTGTACAATCCAACCAATAAAGGATTTTCTGTGAGTAGAGATGTAATTTTTGATGAAAACAAATCATGGTTTGATGATGACAGGAAAGTGAAGCTGCCATATGACTTGGATGAAGATTTTCCATCACTTCAACCAAAGGAGCCAAAGCAGATTGAAGAAAGTGATTCGGAGATTGACCTAGAAGACTTGGAAAGACTAAAGCTATGGAAGAACAAAGGTAAAGCAAAGATGCAGGATGCTACATATGGACCCGAGAGCTCACATCAACCACTTAGAAGGTCTTCGAGGGAGAAGAAGAAACCAGAGAGGTTTGGTTATGATACTTCTTTGGTCACCAAGCACTCAATCTACATTGCAAAGGATTCAACCAATGAAGAACCTACCACATTTGAAGAAGCACAAAGCAAAAAAGCTTGGAGAGATGCAATGGATGAAGAAATGGAAGCCTTGAAGGAGAATGACACTTGGGAGCTTGTACCTAACAAGCCATCTATGAAGATAATCGGATCTCGATGGATATACAAAATCAAGAAGAATCCAGATGGAAGTATAAATAGACACAAAGCAAGGTTAGTTGCTAAAGGGTTTGCTCAAACCCATGGTATTGATTATGAGGAGACTTTCTCTCCTGTTGCAAAAATGCCTACAATTAGGGTTCTCATTAGTCTTGCTGCATCTAGAAATTGGAATCTTTATCAACTTGATGTAAAGAATGCTTTCTTGAATGGATGGATTTCTGAGGAAGTGTATATGGCACAACCTCCTGGATATGAGGATGCACATCATCCTAACTATGTATGCAAACTAAAGAAAGCTTTGTATGGATTGAAGCAAGCTCCAAGAGCTTGGAATTTCAGATTGGTTACTTATTTGCAGGACCAAGGATTCAAAGCTAGCAAGGCGGATACCTCTTTGTTCATAAAGAGGAATGGATCTGAAGTGATCTATTTATGTGTGTATGTTGATGATATTATTATCACAGGCAATGATCTTGAAGGAATCAAACAGGTAAAGAGTCAAATGAAGGAGGAGTTCAAAATAAGTGACCTCGGACCACTCACTTATTTTCTTGGATTGGAGTTGATCTACACAGATTCAGGTATATACATCACACAAAGGAAGTATGTCCATGACATGCTCGTCAAGTTCAAGATGGAAAATACCAAGTGTGCAGGTACACCTATGGAGCAAAATCATAAGCTTAGTGCTTATGAAGGAGAGCCAATTGAAGACATCACAAGCTATCAAAGCTTGGTTGGAAGTTTGAACTATGCAACACTCACAAGGGTGGATATATGCTATAGTGTTAGCATATTGAGTCAGTTTATGCATAAGCCGAGAAGACCACATATGGAAGCGGCCAAGCGAGTCCTCAAGTACCTAAAGGGGACCATGAATGAAGGTTTGTTCTATTCATATACTTCAGATATTGAGCTAAAGGTCTACTCAGATGCAGATTGGGCCGGATCTAAAGATGATAGAAGAAGCACATCAGGGTATATATCATTTGCAGGCTCAAAAATCATTTCTTGGTCATCGAAGAAGCAACCAACCGTGGCATTATCTTCTACTGAAGCTGAATATAGAGGTTTGGCTAATGCAACTCAAGAAATCATGTGGTTAAAATCTTTGTACACAGATCTTGGACTTCATTCTTCAACACCTCACATTTTTGGTGACAACACAAGCTCACTACATCTAGCAGCTAATCCGGTATACCATGTTAGAACCAAGCATATTGAAGTCCACTACCATTATGTAAGGGAGAAGCTAATGAGCAAGGATATTCAACTATCCTACGTCTCTACAGATATGCAATGTGCAGACATGTTGACGAAAGCTCTTGATGGTACGAAATTAAGTAGATTCAAGTTGATGATTGGTTTGCAGGAAATCAAGGACAATTGAAGACTTATTTGGAGGCCAAGCATGTTAGGCTTGAGGGGGAGCTGTTGGTGCATTTTGCCCAAGCCTACATGCTTGATATGCTTGATATTATCCTCATTTGTAAGTCACATGAGTAGTCATGTGAACACCTCTTGTAAAAGAGTACATTTTATCTCTTGTAAATGGAAAAAGAAAAAAGTAAAAGGATGGCTTACCTCATCCATGATGTAAAAGCAAATTCGTGGCTCCAACTACCAAAATCACGAATTTTTGAGCTGAGGGAATCTCTCCTAACTTTGGGGATCACTTTTAGGTGGAGCCATTCGAATTCGAATTCAAAACTCCCTCCAAGAATTGCTATAAAAGGAGCAAGAAGGAAGAGGCGATTAGCAAGCCTTGTACGTGACCACTTCATGTCATTTTGTAGAGATTGAAGAGCTTACTCCATAGCTCTATCATTCTACTCCCATTGTGCAAAGATTCATTGCCAATGTGGTTGTAATCATATGTGAATCTATACATTTATTATCATCTACCTCTCTGTTTTGTTCTCTGCTATACTCACTCAGAGCAGTAACTTCAGAAGGTCATATCTCGAGTTTTACTGAACATTTTTCAGTGTTTTAAAGTGCGTTGGATAGCTCTCACTGTCTAGTTTCTAGCTATAAATTTTCAAGGTCATTGAATTTATACTTTTGGAGATATCTGCATTTTACTGCTTACTGCTCTATCTCTGCAGAGCCCCGAGAATTGTGGGAATGTTCCAGAACTTGATGAAACTTGTTCTCAGTGCTCAGTCCATCATTTGAAGTGTTTTAACTTGGAATAGGAAGCTTGCTAAGTCTATTTGCTATGCCCAAAAGGAATTTTTCTAATTCCTTCCAGGTTGAGAGCACTGCTCATTTTTTCCAGCAGGTGTATGTCCAAAAATAGCAAGTTTTGGGAGCTAGTCATTTCGCAACTTGTCGGTCTTGACTTAAACTTTTGGGATACATGTTCCAAAGTACTTGGCTGATATTTTGGTGGATTTAGGAAGCTCAAAGGGTCTACTAATCAACTCTGAAGTCTCAGTTGGCTGGTGTGAAGCTGGTTGTAGCGGCACCTACTCATCTTTGGATTGCATCCACCATCTCTCTTCACAATTATGTCAGGGAGAAGTTCTCTGCTAGACAGATCAGTTTGGCATACATGCCCACACAGGAGAACATTGCAAACCTTTTCACAAAGGCTCTACCTAGGGAGAAGTTTGAAGCTTTTCGCAAAGCTTTGGCCTTACTTCCTTTTGTGGATTGATTGCACATAGCTTGGCACTTCCTTATACATGAGTGCAAGCTCCTCATTCACCACATCACTCCCAGGGGGAATTTGTTGATATATTCACGTAGTGATGTGTGAGGACACTAGGGCCATTGGGGCACTTTTTTCCGTCTTTAGGAGGTTTTTTTCCCTTGGCTTGTATATACACCTATAGCCCTAACAGGTCACTTATCTTTGTACATTCTCTTGGTAATACAATCAGTATTGTGTATTGTGCTCCAAGCTTCTTCTTCTTCCTTGTGCTATTCACGTGCTTCTGTAGAACTCAAACTCCAACATAGACCTCCAATTATAACAATTGGTATCAGAGAAGGTCTTCACTTTCTCTAGGGTGTAATGACACCCCTTTGGTCACAATCTCAAAAACACATGAAGTTTGGTGAGCATACTCAAGATGATTAGAAGTTCAAATAGCTTCGATTTGTGGTGTCAAAAATTTGATTTGTGCTCATTTCGAATGTCAAACATACTATCTCAATGACTATGTAGGTGATTTCATCTTTTTGTGCCAAACATATATACAAGTTTCAACTCGCTAGTACAAGTACCTTAAATCTCCTACAATTCTAGCATAGCTTGATAGGGTATCTCAATTCAACTTTTTGAGATAAAGTCAATCTTCTACATCAAGGTATTTAGTCATCGGCCATGGCTGAAAGCAATAATGTATTCCATATGTTGGTTGTTGAGGATAAGTTGCATGGTACCAATGATTCATTGTGGGCATACATGATGCTTCACGTATTGGTAGCAAAAGACTTGTGGATGTTGGATGTGTGAGTGAGTGAGTAAGCAGAAGTAAAAGTACACATAAGAACAAAGAAGGAGATTGAATCTTAGAGACATGCGATGGTTGGAAGGGCTCTTTGTCGATAGATAACTGGCTATAAATGAATTGATGAAATATTGCTAGATAGTTCACTTATGCAGACTATCCTTAACGGTCTTCCAGATTCATGTTTGAGTTTTGATTTTACTCTTCGATTGATTATGAAAGGTGATCCAAATGCCTTAAGATTTGAGGAGTTAGTCTGTATTTTGTTATAGGAAGATCAGTCCAAGCAGAACATATCAATTATGAATGTCATAGATCAAGCTTTCTGTTAAATACTACAAAGTTACGCTGTTTTAATAACTAGCCGAAATCGTACCGAGCAAATATTTAACATAAAATAGAGGTTCATCGTAAACTATATTAAACTTTCAATTACTGAAAGGCATTGTCAGATCAGTGGGTTCTTGGGAGTGGTAGGGGTTTGTTAGACAGAGGCCCTGTACTATTTTCCCAAATCCTTACATAACCATAAATACTCTATCGCGTCTTAGCTCAGATACTTAGTTTTAACTCACTAGTAACTGTCTCTGCGTATTAGGACGCCGAACTTACAGACTAATCTGCTATGGTAATGGAGCAGTAGTTTGGTTCTGACTTGCAAACTAATAGAGTTACTCAACTTACTAAACTTATGCGAATCACTACACACTTCTTCAGGACAGACAGGTATACCAGATAATAGTCAGACAGACGGCCGTACCAGAGGGTGTACAGGTTGATCGTATGCAGAACTCCATAAACAGACATACTAATCACAGTTTAACTAACCACCAAGCTTATTAGTGCTCCAACTCGCAGTTCATACTACTACCAATATTAGTCCTTCCCTGTGCTCGGAATCAACAGTGAATACAGAACATAACTATTAACAAACAGATTCACACTCGTTACTACGAATTCATTACTCTGCACTGCAGTAGGAATAGACGAACAGATTGAACAGAAGAATATAGAAATATGACTCAATCTCTCGATGACACCACACAACTCAGACAGTACTCAAACAACTTCTGAGAAAACGGGTCTCGATCATTCTTTTTCCATTGCTTTAAAAAGATGTTTTTACAAAATGCGCGTACCGACTTTTCGCGCAAATTTTGAAAAATTCCGTTACATCCGGCATACATTTGTCCTACTCCGTCGGCCGTCTAACACTGGCACGCACGGTGGACTCGAACCCGCAGGTTCCTATGGTTCTGCTACAAGTCCTTCTAAATACATGTTTCGTGCGAGCCTAAACGTTCGGGTAATTTTCTTTTTAATGGTTTCTATCATCTGAACTAAAGTAGTCGGTTCTAATAACTGAGCGTCCGTCCTAACGGAGCTACTAGCTATGGCTTGGGTTAACAAAATTTTGGCCTGGGTCTGTAAGAAAGCCTCTTGTAAATAGAATTCTTTGGATAATGCAGCGTCACGGGATGTCTTCATTTCTGTGACTTTCTGCTGCATATCCATGACTCGATCTTTCTGATTTCAACAATTGATTATCTAGTCGTTCGAGTTGCTGGTTCTGAAATTCGATCGTTTTGGAGTATGCATCTCGTTCTTTTCGAATATTTGCTAGGTCTTTTTGGTATTTGGCTTCCCTGGTTAATTGATGTCGCAGCATTCTGTTCACCTTCGTCCAAACATTCCTGGGCTCTTCGTAGCTCGTCCTTGACTGGTTCTACTTCTCTCTGTTGGTCTTGATTTTTCTGGATAGTTTCCTGCAATTGGGCCTTCGTTTCTTCGACCGATTCCTCGAGGGATGAACTGATGTCTTCTTTTTCTTGGAGTGCGGTCTTCAATTCCCGGATTTCTTCGTGTGCTGCTATTGGCGGCAAGCTGCTCTAGTGCTGCATCCTTTTGCTGTATCAAGGCCTGTTGTGCCGAAACTTGGCCTTGGAGATCTGCTACTTTCATTTGTAATTGATGGTTCTCTGCTTTGACGGCATCGACTTCTTCCTGGAGGGGAGTGATGTCGGCTTCCAATAGGTCGACCTTGTGTTGCAACTCTTGACGAATGGTATTTGCGACCTCACTAAGCTGTACTGGAAGTTGTTGAGAGAGGGAAATAAGTAATTGGCCCATGGTAGCAAGCTTGGAAAAGACCGGAACGGAGGAGAGAAGGGGATGTTGTGGTTGCGTAGGGGTTGGGGTATTGATTTGGGGGGATTTCGGGGGTGAATAATTGAGGGAGGATGAAGAAGATTCGGAAAATGGCGGGGAAAGAGGATTGACTGGTGGTGATCGGATAGATTCAGTATTGTTGATGTGGGCGATGGTGGATTCGACGGCCTTTAACAGGTTGTTGAGAGCTTCGTCCACAGCTTGGTGCTCGTCATCCTGGTGTTCTGACGCTTCTTCGGTTGAGACTGGTTCTGTTTCGGTGTGATTCTGCTGGTCATGGTGATCGGCCGATGATTCGTTGTGGATGGAAGTGGCTGTGTCGTGGAAGGTTTCTTCTTGGTTTTGATTATCTTTAACGTTTTCCTGATCCTTTCCGGCGGAACCTTGTGCTTCGCTTTCTGATGAACTGATTCGGATCCTTTTGCTGCAAAATAACTGGTTGATTTCTTCGTCTTCTTCTTCATCGTCTTCCAGTGGTTGAACTGATTCTTCGTGCCGTAAGACTGGTCCTCGGGGAGGTGGTTGTGTGGCAAGGATGGCTGGGAAGAGGAATGATATGATATGGGGAAGGCGAGAGCGTGGGGTGGTTCCTTTGTTTATCTGCTTTACTATAGCTACGCACTCTTTGTGGATTCTATGGAAAAAGTAGGAGGCAAAGTTTACGGGTTCTCGGGCTGCTAAATCTAAGGCGGAATAGAAGGGTCGGGAGATGCCGTAGGTGCGCTTCTGCAGATTGAGTATGGCGACTAGGAATTGTAGAGCAGATCGTTCGGGTTCGGGGCGACAGAGAATGGCGTATTCGTTGGATGAAGAGCGGGGAAATAGTTCGGTCATGCGGGCGGGGGGAATACTAGGGCCATTTTTGCGGCCTTGCGGGTTGAGGCGGTAGGCTTCAGCGAAGGCTTGGAAGGTGATGACTGTTTGCGAAGGTAGCGAGGGGAAGATCCATTGGCGTTCGGTGGCGGGGAACTGGGCGATGGCATGTATGATTTGCGCGAAGAAGGGATGGGTGTCCACTGAGTGCCAAGGCAACTCAGTGAAGTTGGCCAACCCTCGAATACGCAGGTATTCTCCTACCTCGGTAGGGATACCATCACAAAAGGCTGTGTAGTTCGCCAACGTTTCCATTGCGAACACGAATACACAGGACAGAGCACACAGATACACAAAACACAGAACACAAAATTACAATCACAAGAACACAATAGCGTTTTTTGGCGCAACCGAAGAGCTTAAGTACAGATATTACGGTGGGAGGGGTAGGAAGTGATGGTGATCATTATGCGGTGCTGGAATGATATTGCTTTTAATTTGGTATGCATACTTGAGTAATTGGTAAGGAGGGCGTCTTATGACAAAACACGGCTATTAAAAAAGAAGAGAAAAAATTGAATGAAAAGCAAAAACAAAAGTTTAAAAAATGCGGTCCACCGCCGAATGATTTAATGTGGACTAGTAGTGCTTCGATACGGCCGCAGCTTCGAGTCGTTGATTACTTTTGGAAGTGGATTTCCGATCAATGTAGTCAACCGAAAAGTTGCTGGACCGATTTTCTCTACGATCTTGTAAGGGCCGAACCACCGTAATTTGAATTTGCCTGCGGATCTATTTGACTTTGCGTTATAGAAAAGTACAAGCTGACCTACCGAAAAGATTGGAGTTTTCAAATATCGATCGTGTGTCTTGGCTTGCCTCAGTTGTACTTCACGCATGGTTAAAAAGTTGAGCCATCGGTGCTCATCAAGTTCTCTGAGTGTTTCTATTCGTGCTGTCAGCGAATCTTCTGGTAGCATCTTCTGAGTGATTGCTACACGCAAACTTGGGATGACTACTTCCATGGGTGCTATTGCTTCTAAGCCATAAGCTAGTTTGAAAGGTGTCAAGCATGTTGTTACCTTGTAGGTAGTCCGGTATGCCCATAATACTGCAGGTAGCAGTTGATCCCATCTTTCCGGTGATTCCATGATTAATTTTCGAAGGATATTCAGCAGAGATTTGTTTGTACTTTCGGCCAATCCATTGGCACGAGGATAATAAGGAGAACTAAATTTGTGTGTAACCTGGAACGACTGTGTAAGTGCCTTCATTAAATTGTTTACAAAATGAGTGCCTTGATCTGAGACAATTTCTAGTGGTAAGCCAAAACGTGGAAAGACATTGGTTAGTAGACACTTTGCTACCGTAACTGTTATAGCAGACCGTAAAGCCCAGGCTTCTGCCCATCTAGTTGCATAATCTGTGCAGGTCAGTATGTAAGGGTTGTTACTGAAGACTGCTGGTGGTGTAATTGGACCGATAAAATCTAGACCCTACTTCTGGAAAGGTTCCATTGGTAAGATGGGTTGCAGAGGAAAAAAATGACGTTGTAAAGGCTGACCCAATCTTTGACAAATATCACATTGTTTGACAAACTGTAATATATCTCTGTACATTGTTGGCCACCAGAGACCACTCTGCAGAATTTTCCGGTGAGTTAGATCTGCAGCAAAGTGGCCACCGGAAGGAATCGAGTGAGCCAAAGTGATAAGTGAGTTAACTTCATGCGGTGGAATACATCGAAGTAGGATTCCGGTGTGATCTACATAATATAATTCTCCAGCAATTAACCGAAATCGGTGGCTAAAAACTGTAATTTTCTTGCATACTGCTCTAGAAGTCTGAGATGGAAGGCAACCATCAATGAGAAAGGTCAAGATCTGATCATAATATGAAAATGGGATAGGTGGGTCTGCAGGTTCTTCATTAATTGGTTCTGATACATAAATCGCGGGTGTCGTGTCATCTAT
Source organism: Ceratopteris richardii (assembly GCA_020310875.1). Taxonomy (NCBI): domain Eukaryota; kingdom Viridiplantae; phylum Streptophyta; class Polypodiopsida; order Polypodiales; family Pteridaceae; genus Ceratopteris; species Ceratopteris richardii. The sequence goes on from CM035410.1 coordinate 97,740,253, forward strand.
GCCCACCGGGGGTTCACCAGAATCTAAGCGGGATAAAAAATCTGCTAAGGCGTGTGAACTTCCTGGCTGGTGAATGACTTCGTAGTCGAATTCCTGCAAGAGTAAGACCCATCGCGCTAATCGACCACCTAGATGTTGTTGCCGAATTAAATAGATAAGTGCAGCGTGGTCTACATGAAATGTGAATTTACGGCCTAGCAAGTAATGTCTAAATTTCTTGACCGAGTATACTAGCCCTAGACATTCTCTTTCTGTTACAGAGTAATTTTTTTCGGCAGGGGCTAATCTTCGACTTGCATAATACACTGGTCTGAACCGTTTATCAATTTGTTGCATCAATACACTTCCTATGGCTATATCTGAAGCATCAACAAATATATGAAATGGGTGATCCCAGTCCGGCGGTTGTAAGATAGGAACTTGTGTTAATAAATGCTTTAAACGATCAAAGGCTATCTGGCATTCCTGGGTCCATTCAAATTGTCGAGGTGTTTTGCTGATTAGCTTGTTTAGTGGTATAGCCAGATGAGCAAGCCACCGTAAGTGCCTTCCATGCCACCGTACTTGGCCCATAAAGCGCATAACTTCTTTTGGAGAAGTTGGCACCGGAGCTTCTAATACTGCCGAAATTTTATCTGGATCTACTTGGATACCTTGGGCAGATACAATGTGACCAAGTAATTTGCCACATGAGACCGCAAACACGGATTTGTTTGGGTTAAGACAGAGTCTGTACTCTCTGCACTTTTGAAAACAGCATCGTAGATGAAGCAAATGTGCCATCATCTTACCAAAAATTGAGAAGTCATCGAGATATACTTGCATAAATGAAGTCAGATAAGGAGAGAAAATCTCCTGCATACATCGTTGAAATGTGCTTGGTGCATTTCTCAATCCGAACCACATCACGGTGCAGGCAAAGACACCCCAATTGGTAATGAATGCAGTTTTTGGTATATCCTCTTCGGCCATTCTAACCTGATTGTAACCGCTATATCCGTCTAAGAATGAATACATTTCGTGACCTGCTATTTTATCAAGCATAGTATCCAGAAAGGGGATCGGGAAAGGATCCGGTACTGTTGCTGCGTTTAATTTCCGGTAGTCTACACAGATTCGCAGTTGCTTATTTTTCTTTGGCACGATCACAATTGGTGAAATCCATTCAGCATGTTCTACTGGGACGATGAATCCGACTTTTAATAATCTATCAAGTTCGGCGTTTACCTGTGATGCGTAATTGGGATTCATCCGGTAGCTGGGCTGTTTGTTTGGTTTAGCTTCAGGCTTCAACATGACTCTATGCTGATAGATGCGTGGATCTAATCCTTTCATATCTTTGTAATCCCATGCAAAGACGTTTGAGAATTCGTGAAGTAGTCGAATCAAATCTGCTTTGAATAATTCCGGTAAATTATGCTTTATCTTTACAGAACGCGGATGATCTTCATCTCCTAGATTGTATGTGGTCAGTTGATCTTCGAGGACATAAAACTGTTGAGGTCTCTCTGTATCGTTTGTTGACTTGAAAAGTGGCTGTAATTCATCATCATGGATAGAGACGGTATCTTCCTTCTTAGCTTCGTCGGTGATGGGTACTACTGTACAGATTGAAGTGTTCCAGTTATCTACAATGGACTGTAGATCAACAGTTCCTAGTGAAATTAAGTCAGCGTTATTCTTCAGAAATTCCTCTTCTTCATCATCTGATAGCCCATCTAACATATGGACTGGTTCAGCAAAATACGGTCTAGCGTGTAACTCGCAAGGTTGTATAGCATCTAATTTTACCACATATCTACGATTGGCATCTTTAAATGTAAGCTCTTGTGCAGACCAGTCCTGTATTACCTTCGCATGTTTCAGCCAAGGTCGTCCAAAAAGAAGGTTGTAATCCAAAGTGGATTCTGGCAAATCTAGTATAACAAAGGTCATTTTAAAGGTCGTACCTTGCAAAGTGATGGGTATATTTCGCACAAGTCCTACAGGATGGACTCTTGATTGATCTGCCATTCTGACAAAAAATTGAACTGGTTCGATTTCGGTCCATCCTAATCTTTTGCATAATACCACAGTCGCAATGTTAACACCAGAGCCTCCATCAATTAATACCTGCGTAATCTTATGATTCTTATACCATACTGTAATCAAGGGAACTGAATGATCAACCGTAGAATCAGGTTCCGGTTGAGCTACTGCTGTTGTCGGAATACAAGAAGGTACCGGACTGAACTGTTGTTGGAACTGTTGTCGAATTCCAGGTACTAATGCCAACAGTTGGCCCAGAGGCAGAGTGATTGATGCCTTAGATAAGATTTCCCAAGCCGGTTGAGATTGATTGACAGGCTCTACTGATGTTGAAGTTGATCCCTCTGCTGATGCGGAGGAGTCTACGGTGGGCAATGCATCTGCTGCTGATGATGTTTCTGCTACTAACTCCCTTTGTTGTGTTCCTTCCTTTGTTAATGAGGGCTGGGCTACCGGAATAGGCTCTGGAAAGACTGGTAGTTCTGCTGTGGTCCATTGACTAGCTTTGTTATACATTCTGTGTTGTTCACGTACCCCTGGTTCAAATATTTCTGCTGCCGGTTGCAATTGTTTACCGGAACGGGTCTGGACTGCAGCAGCCTATGTCTCTACCGGTGTGAGTTTTACCATGTTGGCCATTGGATTTTGGCGTTCCTTCTTCCTTTGATCATACTCAGCTGCATCCTTGCAAAATCTCCTAATATGTCCGAATTCTGCGCAAAAATGACAGCATCGTGGTGGTAGATTGGGATTTTCCAGTGGTGCTCCGTTCTGCCAGCGGTTTGCATTAAAATTGTTGTTCCTCTATCCTCGGTAGTTCCGATATCCTTGCGGTTGATTGTTTCTCAATTGCGGAGGCACGTAGTGATTCGCTGGCTGGCCATGTTCTTGAATAACTGCATTGACCATTGTTGTTCCCTGTATTCTGGCGTTGTAAACACAGTTTCCGATGGTGTGTCCGGCAGTGTTGTAGATAGCGCAAAATGTTTGATTTAGTGCACAATTTGCACTAGTGTGACCTGAATTTTTGCATGTGATGCAATATACTTGTCTGGTTATGTCTTCTACAACATTCTTGTTTGTTTTTAACCATTCTAAATCTTCTGTAAATCCACCAACTTTGTGTTCCAGTTGCAAAGTCATTGCAATGACTGCATCGAGGGACATGGCTCCGACACATCTTATGATCATGATCTGCTTAAGTTGTGGAACCAAGCCATTGATGAACCACTGAGTGATAACATCATCTGGTAAGTTAGCATGGGCCGGTGGTAGCTGCCTTAAGTGTGTTCTGAAGAGAGTAGCATACTCCTGTACAGTTTGATTTGGTTTCTGTCTGTTATTCTGTAGATAATCAAGAATTTCGGCTGGATTCTTTTTTAGCCTAAATCGCTGCAGAAAAGCATCTCGTACTGCTTCGTAAGTGCCGAAATGATTAATATCATATTCTGTAAGCCATCTAGCTGCTTCATTAACAAGTGTAGATTGGAAGACAATAGCTTTGTAGGCCTGATCCGGTGGATGATTGAGAACTGCGTAGATTATCTCGAAGGTGCGTACGTGAGCATCCGGATCATCTCCTGGAAATCCACCAAACTTAGTGTACGTCACTCCCGTTGGAGGTGGCCTGGGTGGACATAACTGTTGTTGTCTGTTCATTGTGAGTGTGTTATACTTTCTTGCTGAACTACCGGAATCTGTATCGTCGGATGACGCACTTTCCGGTGCGATTATCTTGTCTAATATGCTTCAAATCTCTGTTTCGAACAGCCTTCCTTCCTCCTTGATGTCCAGTGTATGGGAACTCGCTTCCAAGCACGGCAGATGGGCTGAGGATTCAGCAGAAAATGCTGAATCGTCACCGAAGAACTGTGATTCTCTTACCGAAATTCCACCGGACTGAACCGAAATTATGCCCGAATTCGGCGTTTTTTCGCCTTCGTCGATTTCTTTGACCAAAGTGTTTCTAATCGTATCCAAATCTTTTTCCAAGAGTGTTAAACCAGATTCCAACTGCGTCTTGGTAGGTTCTGTAGTTACTATATTTTCGACAAACTGTGCCGAAGTAGTACCGGAATCCACCAGAGACGGAACAGGTTCCACCGGACTTTGACCGGAATCAGTTTTAACGTTCTTAACTTTCTTGATAACTGGGTCAGTCTTAGTTGTACTTCTACCTCCCAAAGTTGGCTTTAGTACTCCAAACTGCTGGTTCTTGGGATAGGTTTCACCGGATCGAGTAACCGGCATATATCATCTTTTGTACTATTCGCGTAGTATTACTAACGGGACAGTCTGCAACAATCTGGTTCTGTTGCTACTGCCAATCGAACGATAATCTAATTCTGACAGATGACTGGCAACTATGATGCCACTTTCCCACAGACGGCACCAAGTGTTAAATACTACAAAGTTACGTTGTTTTAATAACTAGCTGAAATCGTACCGAGCAAATATTTAACATAAAATAGAGGTTCACCGTAAACTATATTAAACTTTCAATTACCGAAAGGCATTGTCAGATCAGTGGGTTCTTGGGAGTGGTAGGGGTCTGTTAGACAGAGGCCCTGTACTATTTTCCCAAATCCTTACATAACCATAAATACTCTATCGTGTCTTAGCTCAGATACTTAGTTTTAACTGACTAGTAATTGTCTCTGCGTATTAGGACGCCGAACTTACAGACTAATATGCTATGGTAATGGAGCAGTAGTCTGGTTCTGACTTGCAAACTAATAGAGTTACTCAACTTACTAAACTTATGCGAATCACTACACACTTCTTCAGGACAGACAGGTATACCAGATAATAGTCAGACAGATGGCCGTACCAGAGGGTGTACAGGTTGATCGTATGCAGAACTCCATCAACAGACATACTAATCACAGTTTAACTAACCACCAAGCTTATTAGTGCTCCAACTCGCAGTTCATACTACTACCAATATTAGTCCTTCCCTGTGCTCGGAATCAACAGTGAATACAGAACATAACTATTAACAAAAAGATTCACACTCGTTACTACGAATTCATTACTCTGCATTGCAGTAGGAATAGACGAACAGATTGAACAGAAGAATATAGAAATATGACTCAATCTCTCGATGACACCACACAACTCAGACAGTACTCAAACAACTTCTGAGAAAACGGGTCTCGATCATTCTTTTTCCATTGCTTTAAAAAGATGTTTTAACAACATGTGCGTACCGACTTTTCGCGCAAATTTCGAAAAATTCTGTTACATCCGGCATACATTTGTCCTACTCCGTCGGCCGTCTAACATTTCTAAGCTAGTCAGAAGGGCAAAGGAGAATGGAGCTCATCTACTAGCAAGCAAAAATCTCCTAATGCTGCACAATCAAAGAAGGAGGACAAAAATGACAAGAAAACAAAAAATCAAAAATAGTTTTGCAAGTACTCTAAGGAAAATGATCATGTCATAAAGAGTTGTCCTAAATGGTTATAAATAAGACAAAGAAGAAAGGGGTTGGAATGGTTGTTGCATAGGTCTCTCAAGCTAAAACGAAGCAGAGAAGAATGCAATGCATGCCTCTTTGGAGATGTCAAATTTTGGGAATTTACCTCAGTATTTGTACATTTCGTTTATGCAAGTTGATGGAGGAATAGCTTTGTGTCAAATAAAATATGTTGACACATTATTAAACATCTTGGCCTCAAAGATTGTTGTCACACTGATGGAGACAAGTTTATGATTGAGTATTCATGATGCTAGAGATGCATTTGATGTTGTTCTCTATTAATATGTTTTTGAATGCTTAATTTAATTATGCATAACTTGGCCTAATATTTAGTTTGTTGTCTATTAGATTAGCAAGTTTATGCACTACCCAAGTTTCAAGCATTGGTAGGCAATTAAGAATATATTTTGCTACTTGAGTGGTACTTAGCTACTTGAAATGTTTTATCCCAAGGAGGCATCATAACCGCTAGATTTACATGCTTTTTTTGACCCAAAATGGGCTTGTTGCTATGACACGTGTATCCACTAGTGTTTTTTGCTTCATGCTTGGTAGCTCATGCATATCTTGGTTTAGCAAGAAACACCCTATTGTGGCCACTTCTGAGGCTATGTATAGGATAATTTCAACGATGATTCTTGAGTGTGTTTGGCTTAGATGCCTTTTGGTTGATTTGGGTCTTGGTCAAATTTCTACCACCACCATCTTTATTGATAGTAAGAGCACATTGGCAGTTGCGAGGAACCTTGTGTCCCATGCTTGCACAAAGCACATCCAAGTGCACTATCATTATGTCAAGGAGAGATTCTTTGCTAGAGATATTGTTTTGGCTTACGTGCCCACACAGGATAATGTTGGAGAAATTTTCACAAATGCTTTACCTAGCAAGAAGTTTGAAGCTTTTGGCAAAGCTTTGGACTTACATCATTTTGTGGATTGATTTCTTTCCACATAGATTGGTACTTCCTTATACATGAGTATCAGTTCATGGTTCACCACATCACTCCTAGGGGGGATTTCTTGGCATATTTTGGTAGTGATACGTGTGACATTGTTAAGACCCTCAAGGTACTTTTTTCCCTCTTTAACAGGTTATTTCCCTTGTGTTGTATATATGCCTATAACTCTAACGAGTCACTTATATTTTGTATATTCACATGGTAATAAATTCTGTGTTTTGTTGTTCTCCAAGGTTCTTCTTCTTCTTCTTCTTCTTCTTCTTCTTCTTCCTTGTGTTGATCATGTGCTTCCATAGACATCCAACTCCAACAAAGGCTAGTGTGTCTCAAGGTCACTTTTTGTACTAAATTTTTGGGATCAAACTTCTTTGAGATGTATTGGGTTCATGTGAGCTACAAAATGGTTTTCATCACTAATGGGGAGGCTACAAGACTTAACAATTTCACTATGTTCAATTCCCACTAGGAGGATACAAGATTTAGCAATCTCACTTTGCTCAATTCCCACTCCTAATAAACCACTCCCATGGTTGGAAGGTATGACCTTTGAGGGATTTGACTAGACAATACTATGATGATTTTGAAATCGAGTTCCTTTATGAATGAAAAAGTGATTCCACGGACTTTTAACCTCTTAATCACATAAGTAATCCCAAATACTTAATGACCCAATCCACCTCTTGAAACCCCTAGAACTTTGTATTCTAGCCATATTGATCATGATTTCAAGTTGGATATGGTTAGAGTGTCTCCATCATTTCACATGCATCCAAACTTGTATAGAAATCACGTGATTGAAGATGATGGCTTGCAAGAGGAAAATAGTGTAAAGATGTAATTGCACCCTTTGTCCTTCTAATCCAACACAAGGATAATATAATGTGGAGAAGAGCATTGATATGGTCCTTAAAATGTGGTGCAATGGGAAATTAATGGCATTTGTGTCCTTAATGTCTAGGATGACTATGACTAAGAGAGTGATCTCGCTAAGTTGGATTATGCCTAAGATGTGAATGTAAAGAAGATACTTGGGAACTTCATATCATGATGGCTCCAAAGCCTATGAGATCATTTGCCTCCATATCCACGATCTCCACCTAATAGGGTAGTTGGAGTAGAAATGAATGGGTTTGGAGAAGTCAATGGGGAACCCACATCAAGAGAGGATAATGGAAATCCCCAGGGTGCTTAGAGAGGCACACCTACCAACAAAGAGGAGCTAGAATCAAAACTTTGAAAATAGGGAGAAGATGAGGAGCACCTCAATGTCGAGGGAATGCAAGCTTGGGAGTCAAAGTTTTCATCTATGAGGGAGGATCATTAAGAGGGAAGTGTATTAAAAAGAGGATTTTTTTCTATGAAGGAATCACTGATATATTATACTTTTGGTCAGCCCCAACGCACCAAGCTTGGAATCTCATGCTAATCAAAACATATATAGCAATTCAACAATCATTGTTCACTTATGTACAATGTTATTCCCTATTCAAAGTCAATCAAGATGTTGATATATTTAGGTAGTGATGTATGTGAACACACTAGGACTGTCAAGGCACTTTTTTCCCTCTTTAGGAGGTTTTTTCCCCCCAGCTTGTATATACACCTATAGCCCTAATGGGTTACTGATCTTTGTACATTCTAGTGGTAATACATTCAGTATTGTGTGTTGTGCTTCAAGCTTCTTCTTCTTCTTCCTTGTGTTGTTCGCCTGCTTTTGCAGACCTCGAACTCCAACAATTGGTATCAGAGTAGGTCACCACTTCATCTAGGCCGTCATCAACACCCCTCTAGTCACAGTCTCAAAATCGCACAAAATTTGGTGAACATACTCAGGGTGAGCTCGTTTCGGCCTCCGAATGCACTATCGCATATGCTTGTGTAGGATATTTTGCCTTTTTGTGCCAAAGATATAAACAGGTTTTGGTTTGCCGATATAAGCATCTCAAAGTCTACTACAGGTCTAGCAGAACTTGTCACAATAGTTTTGTTCAACTTTTTCAAATACAGTCATTTTTTTCCATCAGGGTACTTTAGTCAGTGGCCATGGTCGAAAGTAGTGATGTATTTCGTATGTTGTTTGTTGAGGATAAGTTGGACAGTACCAATTACCCATTGTGGGCTTATATGATGTGACATGTATTGGTTGCAAAAGGACTGTGGAACATTGTGTAGGGTGTTGAAAAACATCCTATTACACCTGCAAATAGAGGTATTGAAGCTGATGCAGATGGCATTGAAGATGTTGATATTCTTTAGATTCTTGCTCATGTTATGATTTCTGTTGCACCTACTGCATAGCAAATACGTTGGGATGGTAGAGATGCTCAAGCACATGCATTGATAGTCTTATCTATCAAACGTGCTATTATTCCTCACATTCGCTCTTGGAGAACAACTAAGGATGCTTGCGATACACTTACCAGATTGTAATAGTCTAGGAATGAGGCTCGTGTTACTTACCTCTGAAAATAGTTGGAGAGTGAGCATATGAATGAAGATGATTCTATGGACAGTTTTCTAACAAAGATCAAAGACTTGAAGGAATAGTTGATTTCTATTGATGAAGTTATACCAGATAGCTCACTTGTGCAGAACATTCTGAATGGTCTTCATGATTCATATCAAAGTTTTGCTTCTTATCTTCGTTTGATGATGAAAGGCAATCCAAATACCTTGACATTTGAGGAGTAAGTCTCTGTTTTGTTGCAGGAAGATCAGTCTAGGCAGAACATGTCCATTATGCATGTTGCAAATCAAGATTTCCTCGCTAGTTAGAGGGCAAAGGTAAATGGAGCTCATCTACTAGTAAGTAGAAATCTCCAAATGTTGCACATTCGAAGAAGGAAGACAACGATGAGAAGAAATCAAAAAAGCAGAAATTCTTTTGTAAATATTGTAAAGGAAATGATCATATCATAAAGAAATATCCAAAACTGGCTACAAAAGAGGAAAAGAAAAAAGAGGTTGGAATGGTTGTTGTAGAGACCTCTACACCGAAAACAGAGTCTGCAAATCTTTTTCAGAATGAAGAATGGGTGTTTACTATTGTTTGCAGTTTTGACCCATCTTCTCATTGTAGTGTATGTTTACAGTAGGTTAAGATGTTTGGTATTTTGAGTGGGACAACCAAAACATGTTACCTAGCAACGCAGTTTCTTCACTTCACTTGAGCCTGTCCCTATAGGGAACACTATCACATGCACCAACAACTCCTTTTATCCTATCATGGGAGTTGGTAAGATCATTCTGACTACAATTGGTGGTAGTTCTTTCTCTTTGTTGGATGGTTTATTTGTGCCAAGGATCAAGAAAAAATTGTTATCATTTTTGCATTAACCAATATTGTCTTGGTTGTGAAATTTGTTGATGACAGATGTATAGTTCATAATCTGTCAAATGGCGACATGATTATTGCTTCTGACATTTTATGTCATGGGCTGTATAAGCTCATAAACAATGAAAAATCTATGAATGATTCACCATGTGCAATACATGATTCTTAGGCTATGTCAGATGCAAAGCTTTGGCATGCACGCTTTGATCATCTAAATTTTGCTAGTTTGCTATGCTTGTAGAAATCTGAAATGGTGTCCTCTTGCCCAAACTTGAGGCACCCGAAAAACATGTCCATGAAGGCTATATTTTGGGCAAAATACAGCGTTCCTCCTTTCCAAAAGATGGTGTAGTTTGAGCTACTCAAAAATTGCAGCTTATTCACAATGATGTTTGTGGTCCTATGCAGACACCATCTTTTGGAAACTATCTTCAATTTGTCACTTTCATTGATGATTTTTCTAGGCATGCATGGATATATCCATTGAAAGCGAAGTCTGAAGTATTCATGTGCTTTAAACAGTTTTTGGTTTTGACTGAAAATATGTCAGCATGTAAAATGGGCACCCTCCATTCCGATCGAGGGGGGAATATATGTCTTCTAACCTTAATGGAGTTTGGTTGCACATGGGATAAAACTTTAGTGTACAGTGTCATATACACCTCAACAGAATGGAGTTGCTGAATCAAAGAACAGGTCATTCATGGAGATGGCGAGATGTATGGTCAAGAGTCAGGCTTTACCACATAATTTCCGGCTAAGATTTGCATGATACACTTGTTGATGAGAGACTAATATTGAGGAGGCAAAAACTATGCCAAAATGGCTAGCGCACACTTTGCGTGATAGCAAATTAGATGCACTTCTATCATACCGTACTCATTTAGGCTCTCATAGTGACTCTTTTGCATCAGATTGCTACGTTATGGCTACCTCTAGTCTGTGATGAGATTGAGCCTGTTTCAATTTGATGAAGCATAAAATTCTGAGCATTGGATGGCTACAATGCAATCTGGATATGATGCTATCATGAAAATGGGATGGCTGCAATGCAATCTGGATATGTGAATTGCCTCCTAGCAAGAAGGCCATTCGCACAAAGTAGGTATACAAGCTAAAGCGTAAACCTGATGGAACAATTGATAGGTAGAAGGCTAGGCTTGTTGCAAAGGGTTATGCGTAGGAAAGAGGCATTGATTTTTATGAAACCTTTGCACCTACTTGCCGAATGACTACTATTCGTAGCATATGTGCACTTGCAGCTCATCATGGTTGGAATGTACATCAGTTGGACATTAAAATATCATTTCTGAATGGTGACTTGCATGAAGAAGTGTATGTTTTTCAGACCATGGCTTTGTGCAGAAAGGGCATGAAAACCAAGTATGTAGGTTAAAGAAGGCATTATAGGGTTTAAAGCAAGCACCATGTGCTTGCTATGAAAAGATACATGCCTATTTGATTGCACATGGTTTTAAGCATAGTCCAATTGAAAGCACCTTATATGTTAAGAGTGCTAATGATGTGCTTCTGATCATTGTTGTGTATGTTGATGACATGTTGCTCACTGGTCCTCATGAGAAGCATATTATTGATTTCAAGGTTGATTTGCATGCCTCATTTGAGAAGTCTCATTCGAGGCATTTGCATCATTATTTGGGCATTCAGTTTATATGCAAGTTGTGGCGAAATAGCTTCGTGCCAAACAAAATATATCAACACATTATTGCAATGTTTTGGCCTTGAAGACAGTAAACCTATTTCCATTCCTATGGAGACATGTTTACGATTGAGTCTTCATGATGTTGGAGATGCTTTTGATGTTGTTCTCTATCAGCAAGCTGTTGGATGTTTGATTTACTTATGCATTACTCGGCCAGATATTCAGTAGATGAGCAGGTTTATGCATTGCTGAGGTGTCAAGCATTGGCAGGTGGTTAAGCACATCTTTCGCTACTTCAGTGGTACCCGGCTACTTGGATTGTTATCCCAAGGGGGGATCACTACTGCCATATTTGCATGCTTTTTCTAACTCTGAGTGGGTTGGTTGCTATGACACTCGTGTGTCCACTAGTGGTTTTTGCTTCATGCTTGGTAGCTCATGTATATCTTGGCTGAGCAAGAAGTAGCCTACTATGGCCACTTCCAGTTGTGAGGCTGAGTATAGAGCAACTTTCATAGTGAGTGTTGAGTGTGTGTGACTCATATGCCTTATGGTTGTTTTGGGTGTTGGTGAGCACATTGAGGTGCATTATCATTATGTCAGGGAGAGGTTCTCTATTGGAGAGATCAGCTTGGCATATGTTCCCACACAGTATTGTAGACCTTTTTATGAAGGCTCTGCCTAGGGAGAAGTTTGAAGCTTTCTGCAAAGCTTTGGGCTTACTTCCTTTTGTGGATTGATTTCACATAGCTTGGCACTTCCTTATACATGAGTGCCAGCTCCTTGTTCACCGCATGACTCCCAGGGGTGATTTGTTGATATATTTAGGCAGTGATGTGTGTGAACACACTAGGACCATCGGGGCACTTTTTTATCTCTTTAGGAGGTTTTTTCCCTCGGCTTGTATATACGCATGTAGCCCTAATGGGTTACTGATCTTTGTACATCCTCGTGGTAATACATTTAGTATTGTGTGTTGTGTTCCAAGCTTCTTCTTCTTCCTTGTGCTATTCGTGTGCTTCCGCAGACCTCGAACTCCAACACAAGATTGGTGTGTTTCTATATAGGTGCAATTGCAAAGGTCATTATAGGCATTCTCTCATCATAATCTCTCATCGTTACCAATGAGCATGCTATTAAACCAGCACCATGAACTAACCATGTTTGCGTTTTTACTCAGACCCAATGAACCAATTTCCAAACACTAACTATATGTGTGATTGGTTAGTGCAGAGAGAGAGAGAGAGATGTAGAGTGAATGGAGGTTAAGGATATTGAACAAACCTACTTCCAATGTGGAAAGTCATAAATTAGGGTGACTAAAATCCAAGCTAAGAGCAACATGTGCAAGTCTTGTGCTTATTGCTCTCTTCACCAATTCTCTATGTGTTACAATGATCGATTGTAACAAGATATCATTTTGTATAGACACATAAGGGAGACAAGATCCTATAATAATGTTTTGCTTTTACTTATGGATTCATATGGACTAGTGATAGATAAGTACTCACAATTGTTAGACCTTCATTGGTGATGAGTGTAAGAGAGATTGGAGGAGATAAAGAAACAGAGAGGAGAGGAAGGACAAGAGAAGGGAAAGAGAAAAGAAACAAAAAGAGAGAGAGATAGAGAGAGAGAGAAGGGAAGAGAAAGCCAAAGAGGAAAAAACGGAGAAGGATGTGTGGAGAAAGGGCGAGGAGATGAATCATGAAAATGGCAAAAGGAGCATGCGATGACAACAAGAAGGAAAAAAAAAGAGCAAGAGGAGAAGAAGCGCAAGGTGTTGATATATTTAGGTAGTGATGTGTGTGAACACACTAGGACCGCCAAGGCCCTTCTTTCCCTCTTTAAGAGGTCTTTTTCCCCCATCTTGTATATATGTCAATTGCCCTAACGGGTCACTTATCTTTGTACATTCTAGTGGTAATACATTCAGTATTGTGTGTTGTGCTCCAAGCTTCTTCTTCTTCCTTGTGTTGTTCGCGTGCCTTCACAGACAGACCTGAAACTCCAATAATTGGTATCAGAGTAGGTCACCACTTCATCTATGGCGTCATCATCACCCCTTTGATCACAATCTCAAAATCGCACAAAATTTGGTGAGCATACTCAAGGTGATTAGCAGATCAAAACAGCTTCGCTATGTCGTGCTGAAATCACAATCTGAGCTTGTTTTGGCCTCCGAACACACTATGGTAGCACTTATGTAGGCTATTTTGTCTTTTTGTGCCAAAGATTTATACAAGTTTCAGTTCGCCGGTATATGTGTCTCAAAGTTTGATACACGTTTAGCAAAACTCGTCATGATAGTTCTGTATAACTTTTTCAAATACAATCATTTTTCTACATGAAGATATTTTATTCAATGGCCATGGCTGAAAGCAATGATGTATTCCATATGTTAGCTCTTGAGGATAAGTTGGATGGTACCAATAACCCATTGTGGGCTTATATCATGCTTCATGTATTGGTCACAAAAGGACTGTGGAAAATTGTGCAGGATGTTGAAAAACAGTCTATTACACCTACAAATAAGAGTACTAAAGCTGATGTAGATGGTGTCGAAGATGGTGATATTCTACAGATTCCTATTCGTGCTACGATTTCTGTTGCTCCTACTGTCGAGCAATTTTTTTGGGATGGCAGGATGCTCAGGCACATGCATTCATAGCCTTGTATGTCAAATGTGCCATTATTCCTCACATTCACTCTTGCAGAACACCTAAGGATGCTTGGGATACACTTACCACTTTGTACCAGGCAAAGAATGAGGCTTGAGTTGTGTAGCTTCGAAAACAGTTGGAGAGTGAGCACATGAATGAAGATGATTCAAAGGACAGTTTTTTGACAAAGATCAAAGATTTCAAAGAATAGTTGATTTCTGTTGATGAAGTATTGCCTGACAGTTCACTTGTGTAGACTATTTTGAATGGTCTTCCCGATTCATATCAGAGTTTTGCTTCCACTCTTCGTTTAATGATGAAAGGCAATCCAAATGTCTTAACATTTGAGGAGTTAGTCTCTATTCTTTTGTAGGAAGAGCAGTCTAAGTAGAACAGGTCCATTATGCATGTTGTGGATCAAGCTTTCATGGCTAGTCAAAAGGGCAAAGGTAAATGGAGCTCTTTTATTAGTAAGCAAAAATCTGTTAATTCTACACAATCCAACAAGGATGACAAAGACGATAAGAAAACAAAAAATCAAAAATTGTTTTGCAAGTATTGTAAAGCAAATGATCATATCATAAAGAATTGTCCAAAATTTGCTGCAAAAGAGACAAAGAAAAAAGAGGTTGGAATGGTTGTTGCAGAGGCCTCTACACTAAAAACAATGTCTGTTAATCTAGTGCAGAATGAAGAATGGGCATTTAGTAATGTTTGCACTTTTTCACATCTTCTCTTGAACAGTGTATGTCTGCAATAGACTCAAATGTTTGGTACTTTGATAGTGGGGCAACCAAACATATTACCTCGCAATGCAAATTCTTCACTTCACTTCACTCCAACCTGCGCCTACAGGGAATACTGTCACATGTGCCAACAACTCCTCTTATTTTATCATGGGAGTTGGTAAGATCATTCTGACTACTGTTGATGGTAGTTCTTTTACATTGTCAGATGCTTTATTTGTGTCAGGGATCAAGAAGAATCTATTATCAGTTTCAGCTTTAGCCAACATTGGATTGGTTGTGAAATTTATTGATGACAGATGTATAGTTCATGATCTCTCAAATGGCGATATGATTATTGCTTCTGGCATTTTATGTCGTGGGTTGTATAAGCTCATAAACCATGAAAAAATTGTGAATGATTTGGCATGTGCATTACATGATTCTCAGGCTATGTTAGATGCAAAGCTTTGGCATGCACGCTTTGGTCGTCTAAATTTTGCTAGTTTGCTACGCTTGTAGAAATATAAAATGGTATCCTTGCCCAAACTTGAGGCATCTGGTAAACATGTTTGTGAAGGCTATATTTTGGGCAAAATGCAACGTTTCTCCTTTCCAAAAGATGCTTCAATTCGAGCTACTCAAAAATTGTAGCTTGTTCACAGTGATGTTTATGGTCCTATGCAGACACCCTCTTTTGGAAACTATCTTTACTTTGTGACTTTCATCGATGATTTTTCCACGCATGCATGGGTATATCTATTGAAAGCAAAGTCCGAACTATTTATGTGCTTCAAACAGTTTCTGGTTTGGCTGAAAATCTATCAGCATGTAAAATGGGCACTCCATTCTAATCGAGGGAATATATGTCCTCTGACTTTCATGCATTTCTGGTTGAACATGGGATAAAACATCAGTGTACAGTGCCATATACACCTCAGCAGAATGGAGTTGTTGAACGAAAGAACAAGTCACTCATGGAGATGGTGAGGCGTATGATGAAGAGTGAAGCTTTACCACATAGTTTCTAACTTGAGGCAGTTATGTGTACAGCATATGTACTTAACAGGTGTCCCACTAAAGCACTGCACTCTCTCACTCCATATGAGGCTTGGCATGCTTACAAGCCATCTGTTGCTCATCTACATCTTTTTGGTTATTTGACATATGCATTAATGCTTGAACAACGTAGAAAATTGGATGAGAAAGCAATGAAATGTATTTTTGTTGGGTACAGTCCTGAAAGTAAAGGATATCGTCTGTATCATCCACATAATAAACGCATTTTGGTTAGCTGTAATGTTGTTTTTATGGAAGATGTTGTTCAACTATTACTTTCATGTACTAAGGAGACATCAGTTAGCTCCAAAGACCTGTATGACACTTTGCTTCCTCTTTTTATAAGTGGACAGTCTAGTGCTGATCCTAATGAGGCAACTTCTTAGCCTTTACAAGTTTCATGTCTGATGTAGATCATTCCATTTCTGATGCACATTTGCATAATGCACTTGTTGATGAGAGCTGATATTGAGGAGGTAAAAACTATGCCAAAATGGCTGGTGCAAACTTTGCATGATAGCAAATTAGATGCATCTCTATCATATCGTACTCATTCAGGCTCTCGTAGTGCATCTTTTGCATCAGATTGCTATGTTATGGCTAACTCTAGTCTCTATGATGAGAATGAGCCTATTTCCTTTGATGAAGCACAAAAATTTTGAAAATTTGATGGCTGCTATGTAATCAGAATATGATGCTATAATGAAAAATGCTACCTGGTCTTTATGTGACTTGCCTCCTCGCAAAAAGGCCATTGGCACTAAGTGGGTATACAAGCTGAAATGTAAGCATGATGGAACAGTTGACTGGTATAAGGCTAGGCTTGTTGCGAAGGATTATGCACAGGAAAGAGGCATTGATTTTGATAAAACCTTTGCACCTACATGCCGATTGACTAATGTTCATAGCATCTGTGCACTAGCAACTCATCATGGTTTGAATGTACATCAGTTGGACATTAAAACTGCATTTCTAAATGGTGACTTACATGAAGAAGTGTATGTTTTTCAATCCTGTGGCTTTGTGCAAAAAGGGCATGAAAACCACATGTGTAGGTTAAAGAAGGTATTATATGGTTCAAAGCAAGCACCACATGCTTGGTATGAAAAAATGCATGCCTATGTGATTGCACATGGTTTTGTGAACAATCCAACTGAGAGCACCTTACATGTTAAGCATGCTAATGATGTGCTTCTGATCATTGTTGTGTATGTTGATGACATGTTGCTCACTGGTCCTCATGAGAAGCATACTACTGATTTTAAGGCTGGTTTGCATGCCTCATTTAAGATGTCTAATTTGGGGCATTTGCATCATTATTTGGGCATTCAGTTTATGCAAGTTGATGGCGGAATAGCTTTATGTCAAATGAAATATATTGACACATTATTGCAATGTTTTGGCCTTGAAGATTGCAAACTTATTGCCACTCGTATTGAGACAGGTTTACGATTGAGTCTTCATGATGCTCGAGATGCTTTTGATGTTGTTCTATATCAGCAACATGTTGGATGCTTGATTTACTTATGCATTACTCAGCCAAATATTCAGTTTGTTGTCTCACTGATGAGCAAGTTTATGCATTGCCCAAGTGTCAAGCATTGGCAGACAATTAATCATATCTTTCGCTACTTGAGTGGTACCCGACTACTTGGATTGTTTTATCCCAAGGGGGGATCACTAGGGCCAAATTTACATGATTTTTCTGACTCTGACTGGGCTGGTTGCTGACACTTGTGTGTCCACTAATGGCTTTTGCTTCATGCTTGGTAGCTCATGTGTATCTTGGTTGAGCAAGGAGTCTACTGTGGCCACTTCCAATTATGAGGCCGAGTATAGGGAAGCTTTCACGACTATTGAGTGTATGCGGCTCAGATGCCTTATGATTGATTTGGGTGTTGGTTAGTCTTCTGCCACTACCATCTTCACTGACAGTCAAAGCGCATTTGTAGTTGCGAGGAACCTTGTGTTCCATGCTCGCACTAAACACATTGAGATGTATTATCCTTATGTCAAGGAGAGATTCTCTACTAGAGAGATAAGCTTGGCATATCTACCCATGCAAGAGAACATTGTAGACCTTTTCACAAAGGCTCTGCCTAGGGAGAAGTTTGAAGCTTTTCGCAAAGCTTTGGGCTTACTTGCTTTTATGGATTGATTCCACATAGCTTGGCAATTATTTATACATGAGTGTCAGCTCCTTGTTCACCACATCAGTCCTAAGAGGGATTTGTTATATATTTAGGTCGTGATGTGGGTGAACACACTAGGATTGTCGAGGCACTTTTTTTGCTCTTTAGGAGGTTTTTTTCCCGCGGCTTGTATATATGCCTATTGCCTTAATGGGTCACTTATCTTTGTACATTCTAGTGGTAATACATTCAGTATTGTGTGTTGTGCTCCAAGCTTCTTCTTCTTCTTCCTTGTGTTGTCCGTGTGCTTCCGCAAGCCTCAAACTCCAACAAAAGGGAGAGAAGGGAATAAAAAGAAAATAGAGAAAAGAGGATGGAAAGATGAAGGGAGAATAGGAGGGAATGAAGAGAATGAAGGAAAAGGAACAAGAAAGGGAGGGAGAGAAGAATGGGATGAGAGAGGATGGGGAAGGGAAAGAATAATGAGAGAAAAGAGAAGAGTTGAAATGAGGATATAATGGGAAATAAGAAAGGGGTGAAAAGAAAACAAGGGAAAGGATAAAGAAAGAAACACAACTAAAGGGTTTTAAGAGAAACTATTAGGAGAGAAGAGGATTATATGATAATGAAGATGGGAACGAAAGAAATAGGAGAAGGTAAGCAAAGGATGCAAAATGAGAGAAGAAATGGAAGGGGAAAGTTAATGAAGAAGATAGAGAAAGAAAGGAGTTGTAGAGTGTGGGACCTAGAAAAAAAAGAGAAGGAAGAGAGAATAAAATAAAAATTAAAAAGTTAACAAGAAGAAACCAAACAGTGAGAGGGATGATTTGAAAGAGAAAAAGAGGGGGAGAGATAATGGATGGAAAGAGCAAAGTGATGAGGTAATCCAACAAAGTACTCAAGATGATTTGAAAAGAGGGCGAAAGATAACAAGGTGGAAAAGGGCAGAGTGATAACAAGAAGGTGGAAAGAGCAGAAACAAGTACTCAAGATGACTTGAAAGAGAAAAAGAGAGAGAAAAAGAGAGGGAGAGATAATAAGGTGCAAAGTGCAGCGTGATGGAATAATCCAACCAAGTACTCAAGGTCAATGAAAAGGCCTCCATTCCTTGTTTCACCATGACAATGGATCATGTTACCCTACATGATTCTTGTGCAAAGCCTTGAACATGTACCGCTTCACTGCCCCCCCCCCCAAAAAAAAAGGAAAAAAAAAAACTTTAAGAAAAACTTCAAAATAAAAGAAAGCTGAAAATTCATAATCCTAAAGATATAGGAAACCACAAAATATAAACGCGAAAAACCCCAATCACAAGAACACGACCTTAATCAAAGAGAAATAAGAGCAAGATTAAAGGATGGAACTCCTTGCCATGGAGTTTGCGCATCTAGCTATAAACAAAATTGGTATGCACTCGAAATGATATATGTGCAAGTTTCGAAAACAGTCACAAAATTGGTATGCACTCGAAATGATATATGTGCAAGTTTCGAAAACCTAAGTGTGATTATCTTTCCCTTGACAACGGCACCAAAAAATGCCGACCAATAGTATAAAGGCACACTCATACACCTACCTGTAATCAATTAATTTGCAAAAAGTAAATCAAAGTTAGTTGCAATAAAAAACCGTAAACAAACAATTGTCAAGCTCCCAAGAGATGAACGAGCAATGCCCACAATCATCCTCGAGCATACACGAACATTGTACATCATATACAATCCACCACCAAAAGATAATCACGATAAACCACAGAAGATAGTCTACAATCAATCCTTCTAAATGATCAATAGCAATGAAATCAACACGTGGTTAGTGATCAAATGCTAATTCATGGTCAGTCCACGAAAAGCTCAATGGCAACATGATCATAGTTGATCAGCCCAAAAGATCAATGGAGATCAAATCATACACTATCAATCATCATTGTCGCCAAGTTGCAAGTCATGCTTCACGCAAGCGATCGAGTGAAGCCTCTTATTTCTCAACCAATTTATGCATATGATAGCCAAAAAAAAGTGGAACTAACCAAAGAGCTACAAAACAAGTGAAAATGAATATAGCCACTTATGATATATGTACCAAAAAGCTATCATGTTGTTTATAAGCACCAAAATTCGACAAAAAGTAAAACTTGGAATCGTTAAAAGAAAACCATAAAAGCTTAACCTCAAGACAGATAACACATATGGAACCAAGAATCAAGTATCACAAATTATAAAACATGCAAAAATCACTCAAGAAAAAGGAAGAAAAACTTGTGCATGAAATTTACAAGAAGGGCTCTCGTTCTCACACTAGCAAAAATACCTTTAGAAGTTAGGGGGCTTGGTCTTTTATAGTTGTTCCATGTGTAGCTATACATAAGTTTGAAAAGATAAAAAATACCTAATGCACTCAAGTTTAGCTCTTCTCTTGCAAGTTTTCTTTGGAAGACTCTTTCCATATCTACAAAAAGGACTATGACTAAACTTTCTAATCTACAAAAGTAAACCCAGAAAAAAAAATTGACCCATGTTTCATGTGACCCTATCGGATGTGACCCTATCGGCTTCAACATGGTAACAACCTCCATCAAGCTTTCCTTTCATCCTTTCTTTCTCATTCATTATGAATGAATTACAGTAAAGCTTTGTTGCACCATTTTTGTCCCTTGCTATGAGTACGTTTTCGATATTGAACATTTATAAAAAGCTGAGATGGCTGGGTAAATAACCCTCCAAAATAATAGTGGCATTGTCTTGACCAACCTACAAATGTGATTGATGTGAAGGGGTTGAGAATGAACAAAGCAATGCTTGGACAACTTCTACACTGCATTTCTTTCAAATATCAACCATGAAAACAAAGAGAGTAAATGAGGAATGAGAAGCCCTTGCTGCCCTACATGTAAATTACCTACATGTAAATTGCTGCCCACCAGATAGCTTTCTTTGGAGTGAAATGGAGAGGAGTATATTTGCAAATCATCAGAAGCTCACTGCCTAAGAAACTTTTAAAAATATCCAGTTAAACTGTGAAAATCTACGCTTAAAGCAAAATGATGAAAGACTAGTGCAATCTGCTATCAGTCTGTCCAATGACCTATTAGTGTCCCAGCTCACCTTTGCACACACCATATGATGTACTAATTCAGCATTATTAACCACATAAATTTAAGAAAATGAGTATAAATGCTTCACATCACTCTCTATGGCTATCGTAGAAGATATTAACTGAGGTTAGAACTGTAAATGATTTTAAACGACATTTCTGTAGCTATCTCCACCATACACAATACACAATTGTGAAAACATGAGCATAACTTCAAAACATGCTTGAAGCATGGAACTACCTTCATTTTTGGCTATAAGAGCAAAGACAGTGCTTTGGTTAATCCTACATATTCGGGCAAAATTGCTACTGTGCAAACATACACGTGAGCATACAACAGATAGAGGATCTGGATACTGTATAACTCGGTATAATCAGTATAGATAACACCATCAAGGTTCATGCTGTGTTCCAAATAAAATAGGTAATTCTTTGTATGACCTTCCGTACCTTTCCTGCAACACGTGATTGTGAATGAGTGATTCTGTACCTGCTTTACCAGGGCTCATCAGAATGCATGGCCATACATTCCATCAAGATTAAGCAACGGTTGACAGGCTGCATATATTCATGTACTATTAATCATTCATCCGCCCTGAATCAAAGCAGTCCTCAACCGAAAGAGGTCTATGAACATTGGTTGTAAGTATCAGATACTTTGTTTTGGTTGCAAGCATTGACATCAGCACAGTTCTTTGGTTCTGTTTCTCTTGTGATCAACTAAATTCATAACTTCTAAAAAATATTTATCCCAAAAAGCTCACCAGCCAAAATCCCTATACCCACAAAAATTGCTAGCAGGGAAGAGCCCCATGCCAAATGTTCAGTAATCCTTGGTACACGTTTCTGAAGTGCAGTACTGCAAGATCCTATGAAGGCAGTGTAGCAACTCATCGACAAGACAGTGCCAAGAAGGAACATACTTAGAAAGGCAGCACCTGCAAATCGAGAAGGTAAGGCTAAAGCAGGAAGAATCATGATAAGTGCATCTGGTTGCAACCCATGAACAATGCCTGTGGCCAGTGTAGCAAACACGGTATTTCTCTTCGCATTGCTATCAGAATCAACATGTTGAAGTCCATTTGGTGCAAACCCACTGGCATCACCAGCTAAGCATGGGATTACTGCTGCTTCGTGAGCTTCTCTAATGCCAGTGATGCCAATAGCGACAAGAGTCATGCCTACTACACGTGCACCCCAGGTTCTAAGAATTTCAATATGCAGCTTGTCTTTCAGCAAAAGAAACAAGATGCCAAAAATCACTTGCCCTGCATCATGTCCACAACCCCAGAGAGCACCCACCGCAACGCTCTCAAGCTTTGAACGACCAACAGACAAAGGAGCTAGAGCTGCAAGATGGTCTGGACCTGTGAGTGTATGTAGACAACCAGCTACGAGTCCCATCCAGGCACTTACAAGGAGATCTTTACCGCTTTTCGCCAAAACAGATGATTGTGATACGCTTGGCATAACAACCTGTGAACTTGCAAATGCGAATCCAGCTTTAGCAAGGAGCATCAAGCCAGCTACCGCAGCAGCAGGCAGAACCCTTTTGACAATCTATTCCAAAGAAAAATGTAGAACTAATCAGCGACGCTACGAGATAGGACAGTATGTCCCCGAATGTTGCATGCACGTGCTACATAAACGAGTATAAGTGTATAAGCAGCAAATCTTCACTGATGCCTTAAAACATAGGGGGAAGTCCACATAAACAACTGAAATTGAGTGCGTGTACTTATCTTCTTCGCACATAGCGGAAGCAACTGAAACTTTACGAAAACATTATAACCGTTGGTTCACATTATGGTCTTCCTTCATGACACTTCGACATTTCAAAAAATAATAACAATGGTGCTACAAGAAAGAGGCAGGTACTTGTTGCAAAAGCACGCATTAACTGAAAGGCACAGAACACGATTCATTGCACAGACGAGAAACGATATAATGCACACTGAACGGCTTGTCGAATATAATTCTACACACAAACTAACACCTTGATAACACAGACAATATGCGAAAACGATATTACAGAAGATCTGGCAAACGGCGTAACTATGGACAGTATACAAAAAGCATAAAGTACGAAACGCGCCTACCTTGGTTATTTGATTCTTCATTGAATGTTCCCCATTAGTCGAAGAGTCGGCGGAAGAATTGGACATAACTCTTACACAACCGCAAGGCAGTGTAGGCCGGATCCTGTAAGGCCTCCCATGAACGCTCTCCTGAAAAGTTGTAGACAGATACAGCGAGCTGAGGCTAGTGCTCCTCAAAGCGAGCTGCGAGGTAGGCCTTTGGCGCACGGTTTCTTGGCTATCAACGGTAAGGAAGGCATTACAATCTCGACGGAGCGCCAATGCGTGTTGCATGATGGAAATCTGTAACAGTCTGCACAGATGAGATCTGGAACAACAAAAATGGAATACGAGACAGAAGAATGAGATCCCTCCTGGGAGATGGACAAGAGAGGGATGCAGAGAGGCACTCAAGGAGCTTCAGGAGAGACTGGAGGCAAGGATCAGGTCATGAGCACGGCACAATACCTTCTCTGGCGAGCGGTGAGTAGGAGGGCCGAATTGAAGCGGTTGAGGAGGATGAGTCTGTATTGAATTTGACTGGCCGGCGCAGGATAATGCGAGGATGAATGGTCGATGGACGGCGGGATAGTGGCCACGTCAGACAGATCGCAATTGTAGCACACGCGACTCTGCTGACGCGGAACCCTAAAAGAAAAATTGGCGCGTGCCGCTTATTTTCTCAAATTTTTAAATCAATTTTTGGGAAAAAATAGCTGGCCCGCCGTCTCTCAGGGATGAAATGGGCAGTCGGGGACACCGGCCGCGGGCGCATAGTGCACACGCTTTCCCGACTCCTTGTAGACGTGCCAAAACGCTTATGCCACGTGTCTTGAAGACCAGGTAAATGCCGCGGAAAAATCTCATTAACAGATGTCTACACACGTGGAGAGAAGAATACCTTTCGAAGAAATGAGGATGGTTTGAGGAATCGTAAGCCTAACTCGGGCTCATACGACTCAAAAGAATTGCTCAGCAACAACTAAGACAAAAAGTCATCAAAATTGCTCTAATAACGGAAAATTTCAGTCAATATGTATTTGTTCAAGTAATCGAAAACACTTTGTGGGATGTTGAATCTAACCAAGTGCTTACTCTCTCGAGCTTTAACTTTGAAAGAACAATTGTACAAATAAATGGGCATAATATCCATTTATGTACAAATAAATGAGCATACATGTTTTTTGTAAAAATAGTAGATTTTCATAAATATATAATAATAGATTGTTTTAGAAAGCAACAATTTTATAAATAAAGTAGATTTTTATAAATCCATTTTTTTCGAAGCACCACCCTCATGTATCTTCTATTCAGGACGTACTGGAAAATACCTATAAATACACATTCTCTTATAGACTCATCCATCAGAGTATGTGGAGGAAGATTGTACCCAATCTGGTGTCAATTCTCTTGTCTTTTTCTATTCTCTAAGTACTTTTGTGAGATTTCATTTATGTACTATCCTGTGTGTACATGCATCTGCGAGATCCGATCAACAGTGGTATCAGAGCCAAGGCGCGTCTGTGGAGGTGGTTTCTCAACATCCGGTTGTGATTCACGGTATCTGTTCATTCGTGATTCGGCATCCATCTCAACTGTCTAGTCCAGTCCTAGGTTTTGATTCTCTATAAAGCCATGGACCCTACCCATAATACCGAGGATTTTGGTACATCACCCTTACCCACAGTACCAATTGAGCAACTATTGGAACTTTTGCAACACGAACTCCAACATGCCCAAAACGAAATTAGAGAACGTGATGCTCCACTCCAACAAATGCAGAGTGATGACAACAACCTAGTTAGTGTGGTGAAGGCCATTATCACCGCTCAAGAACAAGGCACATAGTCCAAAGATTGGTGCAAAAAAATTCCAATTTTCGTGATTCGATGAGCGAAAGGATGGCCAATTTGTTCTTTCATGGCTATCCCACTTTGATGATTTTTATTATGATGACTCGTATTCTTAAATTGAAAAAGTGAAGTTTGTTACTAATTATTTGGTGGGTAATGCCCAATTATGGTGGAATGTTTTGCAGCATAGCACCGATCACCTCGCCCCATGGGTTGCATTTGGAGAAAAGGTCAAGGATTCCTTCCTTCCTCCTCAGTTCCACTTACATGCTCGTCAATCATGGACAACTTTTGGATGGAAAGATGGAGATATTGTATCTACGTGCACTGAACGTTTTGGCAACGACTACTATTTATTTGTTCGCTTGAAACGATTCCTAAAGATACCTTGTAACAAAAGTATGAAGATGGTTTGGAGATGGGAATCCAAGCCATGCTCAACACACTACGTCCCATGACCCTCTATGAAGTTGTTTCTTTTGCACATGATGTTGAGAAGGAGTTTGAATCCATCACCAAGTCCATTCGTTTAGAACAAACGTGTCAATGGCAACAACCAATCAAGCCCACTTTTCCCTTCAAACGTCCTTTTACTACTTTCTCCTCCCCTACTTTTCAACACCCACCTACTTTTCAGTGCCCGCCTCAATCCAATTTCACACCAGCTCACAAGACAAACCCCTTACACCCTACCAAACCTCCAACCCTTCAAACTACGATGATGGATGCTCAACAAAAGAGGCCCCGTATCACTTGCTAGCATTGTGGTAAGTTTGGTCATACGAAAGCTAAATGTAGGTTCTTAACTAACTACATGAAGCCTATTGGAGCTCAACTACACAACAATGGAGGTGGTTCGTGAAGACATTCAACTTGATTGGATTGAAGAAGCACTAGAAAAATATCTAAGTACCTTGAGTAACACAATTTCTATTCATTCTTTACTTTGCATGCAAGGTACTATTAATGGTAAAGTTGTTAATATTTTACAGGATGATGGTAGTTTACATGATTTTATTTTTCATACACTAGTGCAAGATCTACAATTAAACCCACTTCCTTCTATGTATAAAGTTAAGGCTTCATTTCAAGGAAATAGATATAATGTTACAAGTGAATTGCATAACGTTCAGATTTGTATAGGTTCATACGTAGATGAACACACATTCTTAATTGCTCCTTTATCCTAACTACCCGTTATGGGCTTATATCATGCGACATGTATTGGTTGCAAATGGACAGTGGAATATTGTGTAGGGTGTTAAAAAACGTCCTACCACTCCTGCAACTGTTACAACTGTAGGTACTAAAGCTGATGTAGAAGGTGTCGAAGATGATGATATTCTGCAAATTCCTGTTTGTGTTGCGGTTTCTACCGCTCCTACTACAGATCAAATTCGTTGGGATGGTAGAGATGCTCAAGCACATGCATTGATAGCCTTGTCTATCAAATGTGCCATTATCCCTCACATTCGCTCTTACAGAACAACTATGCTTGGGATACACTTACCACATTGTACCAGGCTAGGAATGAGGCTCGTGTTGCTTACCTCCAAAAACAGTTCGAGAGTGAGAACATGAATGAAGGTGATTCTGGGGACAATTTTATGACAAAGATCAAGGAGAACATTGCAGACCTTTTCACAAAGGCTTTGCCTAGGGAGAAGTTTCAAGCTTTCTCCAAAGCTTTGGGCTTACTTTGTTTTGTGGAGTGATTTCCACATAGCTTGGCACTTCCTTATACATGAGTGCCAACTCCTTGTTCACCGCATCACTACTAGGGGGATTTGTTGATATATTTAGGTAGAGATGTGTGTGAACACTCTAGGATCGCCAGTGCACTTTTTTCCCTCTTTAGCAGGTTTTTTTCCCCTGGCTTGTATATATGCCTATTGCCCTAACGGGCTACTAATCTTTGTACATTCTAGTGGTAATACATGTTGGGTGTGTGTAGAAGTGCAAGAGACACACAAGAAGCACACACAAAGGAGCACAAACGCAGCAAGACACACGGAGAAGACGATGGCTGGAATAGCTCTCTCTATTGATCGATAAACTGAACTGAAGTAAGAGCTGAATAATATCCCTAAGTACAAAGTACCACCACATATGAGAGTATCAAGTATGTGGTAACATGGGGAAAAAACCTCTAGCCAGCACTAGAGTAAAAAGTGCCCATGTATAGGGAAAAGGTTCACATCAAAGCTACACGAGGAACACATAAGTGTAACAAACCCCCCTGGAGCGAATGATGTGAACACATACAGGGAGTGACAGATCAGCCCCCACAAGGTAATAAGCCTAAAGCTTTGCGAAAAGCTTCAAACTTTTCCCGTGGAAGAGCTTTGGTGAATATGTCTTCCACATTATCTTGTGTAGGCACATATACCAAATCAATATCTCCTGCATGAAGGCGCTCTCTCACATAGTGATAATGCACCTCAATATGTTTGGTCCGTGCATGAAACACTAGGT
Source organism: Ceratopteris richardii (assembly GCA_020310875.1). Lineage (NCBI taxonomy): Eukaryota > Viridiplantae > Streptophyta > Polypodiopsida > Polypodiales > Pteridaceae > Ceratopteris > Ceratopteris richardii. The sequence goes on from CM035410.1 coordinate 97,767,796, forward strand.
TTCGTGCAACAGCCAAAGCACTCTGACTATCTGTGAGAATATGCGTAGCAGCATCAATCTCCATGCAAAGATCCATCAATAGGCGTCTCAGCCATATACACTCCACTGTAGCTGTGAAAATTGCCCTGTACTCAGCTTCACAACTCGATGTCGCCACTGTAGGTTGCTTCTTACTCAACCAAGATATGCATGAGTCTCCAAGGAAAAAGCAATTACCACTAGTGGACACGCGAGTATCATAACAACCAGCCCAATCACTATTTGTAAAAGCATGCAAGCATGGCTGGACATCTCTGCCATAAAAGAGACCTAAGCTCAAAGTGCCTCGAAGATATCTAAACACACGTTTCACCGCTTGCCAATGCTTAGTGCCAGGGCTATGCATGAATCGACTCAACTGGGAAACTGCATACTGTATATCCGGCCTTGTGTTGCATGCATATATAAGACATCCCACAGCCTGCTGATAAAGAGAAGTGTCAAATGCATCACTGGAATCCTCAACTGAGAATCTAAATCCTGTCTCAACTGGTGTGGAAACTGGCTTGCAATCCTCAAAGTCGAAACGCTGAAGTAGTTTTTCAACATACTTTGCTTGATGCATAACAATTCCCCCTCAACGGATACAAACTGGATGCCAAGATAGTAGCTCAAAAGACCAAGATAAGTGACATCAAAAGTATGCTGCAAATCAGCCATAAGAATGTCAAGTTTTGCATCACATGACCCAGTCAAGAGTATGTCATCAACATAAAGAACAAGCACTATAAGATCAGCCCCATTTTTGTGTACATAGAGTGTGCTTTCAATCGGACTACATGTGAAGCCAAGAGCAATTAAGTGCTTATGTATTTTGTCATACCATGCACGTGGAGCTTGCTTGAGACCATACAAGGCTTTATGCAAGCGACAAACCATATGCTCTTTCCCTTTCATAGCAAATCCAGGAGGTTGCTTCACATAAACCTCTTCTTGCAAATCTCCATTCAAGAAGGCTGTTTTTATGTCCAACTGATGCACTTTCCAACCTCGATGGGCAGCCAATGCAACACGGTACGAATGGTAGTCATGCGTGAAGTAGGTGCAAAATTTTCCTCATAGTCAATGCCATATTGTTGCGCATATCCTTTGGCAACCAATCTAGCTTTGTAGCGATCAATGCTACCATCAGATTTTCTCTTAATCTTATAAACCCACTTTGTACCAATGGCATTCTTTCCTTTTGGCAAATAACTCCCAAGTACCATTCCTATGTATGGAATCCATTTCTGATTGCATAGCACTCATCCAAGTACATGCTGTAGCAATAAGAGAATAATCCACAAAATTACTTGATGCATGGTGAGAGCTTGATCTTGTTCTACCAAGTAAAGGTGCACTCAATTTGCTGTCCTGCAAAGTTTGTTTCAGCCACTTTGGCATAGATTGTGCACTCTTGATAGACATGTGTTCATTATGTAAAACATCTTCAATATGTACATCATGCGTGCGCTGAATTTCGTGCTCAGTTTCAGCCATATTTGGACGCAAATGTTCAGCCATATGTGGCTGGAAATTTCCAACAGTTTTGACACTTTTTGGCTGAATTTTTTCAGCCATGTTTGGCTGGAAATTCTCTGCATTTTCAGCCCCATTTGGCTGGAATTTTTCAGCCCTTTGAACCTCAGTTGGCTGCTTTACATGGCCATAGTCAAGCGCACCATTTTGGAACAAAGGCATGAGTGTATCGAACACATCTTGTGAGCTAACTGTTGGCAGTTTTTTGCATTCAAGTAGAGGAAAAACTGAATTTTCAGCAAATACCACATCTCGACTCACAATAATTGTGTTCGTCAATGGATGGTACAACCGATATCCCTTACTTTCAGCACTATAACCAACAAATATACATTTCTTTGCCTTGTCATCAAGTTTGTGACGTTGTTGTGATGGCACAAGAGCATATGCCAAACAACCAAACACAGGCATATGACTAACCATAGGCTTATGACCATTCCAAGCCTCATAAGGAGTGATGACTCTCAATGCTTTTGTAGGGCAGCGATTCAACACATAATTTGCACACATGACCGCTTCCATCCAAAACTTATGAGGAAGATGCTTTCCTTTAACCATACATCGTGCCATTTCAAGTAAAGTTCTATTTTTACGCTCAGCAACACCATTTTGTTGAGGTGTATATGGCACCGTACATTGGTGTGAAATACCTCTTTCACGAAGAAAAGCATTAAACTCATGTGACATGTACTCACCACCACGATCCGTGCGTAGAGTCAAAAGCTTTTGTGAAGAAAAATTTTCAGCCATAGCTAAAAATGCTTTGAAGCAAGAAAATACCTCATTCTTTGCTTTCATAGGATACACCCATGTATGGCGAGTAGCATCTCAATGAAGGTAACAAAATATACATGCTTCCCAAAAGATGGAGTCTTGATCGGACCACATACATCACTATGAACAAGTTGCAATTTTCTTGTAGTGTGTGTGTGACTATCTTTTGGAAAAGAAGCACGATGCATTTTTCCAAGAATGCAACCTTCACATGCATGCTTTTCAATGGACTCAAGTGTAGGCAAGCCAATAACCATGTCCTTCTTTTGCAAGTAGAGCAAACTATTGAAGTTTAAATGACCAAAACGAGCATGCCAAAGCTCCATTTCAGCCATGGAAGAAGTATGAGCAACCAAGGCATTCGAGGCAGCCCTCTTGTATGTATCCATGCGATACAAACCATCACATAATGTACCGGACATCACGATAACATCGCCATTGCTGAAATCATGAACCATACACTTATCATCAACAAAGTGTACATGAAGTCCTGCTTTGGCAATCAACGGAACTGAAATTAAGTTCTTCTTGATACCGGGCACATACAATGCATTTTTCAAGAGAATCACACCTCCATTTGCAGCTGTAAGCTCAATTTCTCCTACTCCAATGATAGGATAAGAGGCATTGTTTGCACACACCACATGTCCTCCTTTAGGTGCATCTTTCAAAGAGGCAAAAAATCTTTTGCATGATGTTATGTGCTTTGAAGCACCACTATCAAAGAACCAATCCGAATCAGCCTCACTCACAACCATACATTTAGAATGTAAAGAAGCATCATAATGACATGTAACAACACATGCCCAAAAATCTTGAGCCATGTTAGCTTCATCATTCTTTGCATTTGCTGATCAGCAATAGACATGCCGGATTCCTTCTTCTTTTCATTGCGTTTAGCAAGCTTTCTACACTCATCAATAGTATGACCAGCCTTCCGGCAATATTTGCATCTCTTCTTCTTTTGCAAATCACCATCATTAGAGGAATCAGTGGAAGAGGAAGCTTGAGGCTTTGGTTTTGATGAACCAAAAGCTGAACCATACTTGCTTTTCCCCTTTTGTGAGATAGCAAGTGCTTGCGTTCTCTCAATCAAACACTCCTATTCACTCTAGATTGCTCTTCTTGCAAAAGAAGAGACACAACCTCATCAAATGCATACATATTAGGATTTCCTTTTGCAACCAAACGGAGTGTAGTAACAAAGCTTTGAAAGGATTCCGGTAATCGTTTCAACAATGTAGAAATGAGTGATGCATCCGGAATGATCTCATCTATGTTTGCCAATTGCTCTTTCAAGTCCTTGATGCGTGTCACATACACATCCACTGACTCATTTTCAGCCATACATACATCCTCAAGTTGCTTCCTGAAGTATGCAACACGTGCTTCATTACGCACGGCATACAAAGAAGCAAGAGTGTCACATGCCTGTCGTGATGTAGAACATGACCAAATGTGTGGAACTATATGACGCTTCACTGAAAGCGCAATCAAAGCATGAGCTTGAGCATCTTTTCCATCCCATCTAAGCTGCTCCTGTGTAGGTGGAGAAGGAGAAACCACTGTACTCGAAGAAGAAGCTCCATCTGTGACAGTAGACTGTGAAGTAGAAGCACCTGCCGGTCTTCGATCTACATCTGCCACTATGTTCCAAAGTTGTTTTGCAACAAGAACGTGCTTCATCATGTAAGACCACATCGGATAGTTGGTCCCATCAAGCTTATCTTCAGCTTGAATCATGCCAAACAAGTCATTGCTGCCCGCCATTTCACTAAGGAACAAGAATGTGACAAAATCTTCACTTCGACGAAAACTGAAATGAGTGCTGAAATTTCAGCTCACAGACCGTCACTCTGATGGCGATTCTAACTGCACGAATGGCTTCGAAATGGGGGTAAAACCGCAGCACACCTGCTGGAAATGTTTTCGGGCTGCTGAAATTCACACTTCTATGCTCTGAAGTCGATTAGCACTGTTAAAGTGCGCGCGCACCGTGACGCGAAAAACCGAAACTTGAGAAGAAGCTGAACCTACTCTGATACCACTGTTGGGTGTGTGTAGAAGTGCGAGAGACACACAAGAAGCACACACAAAGGAGCACAAACGCAGCAAGACACACGGAGAATACGATGGCTGGAATAGCTCTCTCTATTGATCGATAAACTGAACTGAAGTAAGAGCTGAATAATATCCCTAAGTACAAAGTACCACCACATATGAGAGTATCAAGTATGTGGTAACATGGGGAAAAAACCTCTAGCCAGCACTAGAGTAAAAAGTGCCCATGTATAGGGAAAAGGTTCACATCAAAGATACACGAGGAACACATAAGTGTAACAATACATTCAGTATTGTGTGTTGTGCTCCAAGCTTCTTCTTCTTCCTTGTGTTGTTCGCATGCTTTTGGAGTCGTCTAACTCCAACACCTCACAACTGGAAGTGGCCACAGTAGGCTGCTTCTTGCTCAACCAAGATATGAATGAGCTACCAAGCATGAAGCAAAAACTATTGATGGACACACGAGTGTCATAGCAACCAACCCAAGTCAGAGTCAAAAAAAGCATGTAAATCTGGCGGTAGTGATCCCCCCTTGGGATAAAACAATCCAAGTAGCTGGGTACCACACAAGTAGCAAAAGATGTGCTTCTGCCTGCCAATGCTTGACACCTAGGCGATGCATAAACCTGCTAATCTATGAGATAGCAAACTAAATATCTGGCCAAGTAATGCATAAGTAAATCAAGCATCCAACAGCCTGCTAATAGAGAAAAGCATCAAATGCATCTCCGGCATCATGAAGACTCAATTGTAAACCTATCTCCATAGGTGTGGCAATAGGTTTACAGTCTTCAACACAAAACACTGCAATAATGTGTCAATATATTTCATTTGAAACAAATTCAATCCACCGTTAACTTGCATAAATTAAATGCCCAAATAATGATGCAAATGACCCAAATCAGACATCTCAAATGAGGCATGCAAATTAGCCTTAAAATCAGTGAGCAACATGTCATCAACATACACAACAATGATCAGAAACACATCATTAGCACGCTTAACATATAAGGTGCTTTCAGTTGGACTATTCTTAAAACCATGTGCAATCGGATAGGCATGTATCTTTTCATACCAAGCACACGGTGCTTGCTTTAAACCATATAATGCCTTCGTCAACCTGCACACTTGGTTTTCATGCCCTTTCTACACAAAGCCACGGGGCTAAAAAACATACACTTCTTCATGCAAGTCACCATTTAGAAATGCAGTTTTAATTTCCAACTAATGTACATTCCAACCATGATGAACTGCAAGTGCACATATGCTACAAACAATAGTCATTCTGCAAGTAGGAGCAAAGGTGTCATCAAAGTCAATGCCTCTTTCCTGAGCATAACCCTTTGCAACAAGCCTAGCCGTATACCTGTCAATTGTTCCATCAGACTTATCCTTCAGCTTGTATATCCACTTAGTGCCAATGGCCTTCTTGCCAGGAGGCAAGTCACATAAAGACCAGGTACCATTCTTCATTATAACATCATTTTCAGATTGCATAGCAGCCATCCAATTTTCATAATTTTGTGCTTCATCAAACGAAACAGGCTCATTCTCATCACAGAGACTAGAGGAAGCCATAGCATAGCAATCTGATGCAAGAGAGGCACTATAAGATCTTGAATGAGTATGATATGATAGAGGTGCATCTAATTTGCTATCACACAAAGTCTATATCAACCATTTTGGTATAGTTTTTGCCTCCTCAATATCAGCTATCTCATCAACAAGTGCATCATGCAAATTTGCATTAGAAATGGATATAATGTGCATCATCACATGAAACCTATAAAGGTTGAGAAGTCACCTCATTAGGACCAACACTAGACTACCCACCTGTAAAAAGAGGTATCAAAGTGTCATGCATGTCTTTGGAGCTAACAGATGTCTCCTTAGTACATGAAAGTAATGGATGAATAGCATCTTCCACAAAAACAACATCACGGCTAACCAAAATGCATTTAGTATGTGGATGATATAGACAATAGCCTTTGCTTTCAAAAATGTACCCAACAAAAATACATTTCACTACTTTATCATCCAATTTCCTGCATTGTTGTTTAGGCACTAATGCATATGCCAGAAAAGCAAAAAACACGTAGGTGAGCAACGCATGGCTTGCAACCATGCCAAGCCTCATATGGAGTGATACTACAATGCTTTAGTGGGACACTTGTTAAGTACATATGTTGCACACATGATAGCCTCAAGCCAAAACCTATGTGGTAAAGCCTCACTCTTGACCATACAACTTGCCATCTCCATGAGTGACATGTTCTTCCGTACAACAACTCCATTCTGTTGAGGTGTATATGAAATTGTGCACTGATGTTTTACCCCGCGTTCAGCCAGAAATGCATTAAAGTCTAAAGACATATATTCCCCCCCTGATCAGAATGGAGGGTGCCCACTTTACATGCTGACATATTTTCAACCAAAACCAAAAACTATTTGAAGCACATAAACACTTAAGACTTTGCTCTCAATGGATATACCCATGAATGCCTTGAAAAATCATCAATGAAATTCACGAAGTAAAGATAGTTCCCAAAAGAGGGTGTCTGCATAAGACCACAAACATCAATGTGAACAAGCTGCAATTTCTGAGTAGCTCGAACTGAACCATCTTTTGGGAAGGAGGAACGCTACATTTTGCCCTAGATACAGCCCTCACATACATGTTTACCAAATGCCGCAAGTTTTGGCAAAGAGGATACCATTTTAGATTTCTTCAGACATAACAAGCTAGAAATTTTCAGATGACCAAATGTGCATGCCAAAGCTTTGCATTTGACAAAGCCTGAGAATCATGTACTGCACATGTTGAATCATTCACAAAATTTTCATAGTCTATGAGCTTATACAGCCCACGACATGAAATGCCAGAAGCAATAATGACATCGCCATTTGACATATCATGAAATATACATTTGTCATCAACAAATTTCACAACCAAGCCAATCTTGGAGAAAGTTGAAACTGATAACAAATTCTTCTTGATCCCTGGCACAAATAAAGCATCCGATAATGTAAAAGAACTACCATTAGTCAGAATGATCTTACCAAATCCCATAACAGGATAAGAGGAGTTGTTGGCGCATGTCACAGTATTCCCTGTAGGGAAAGGCTCAAGTGAAGTGAGGAAACTATGCTGCAATGTAATGTGTTTGGTTGTCCCACTATCAAAGTACAAAACATCTGCGTCTACTACAGACATACATTGCTCATGTGAAGATGGGTCAAAACTGCAAACAATAGTAAATGCCCATTCTTCATTTTGCACAAGATTAGAAAACTTTGCTTTGGACAACAACCATTCAACCTCTTTCTTCATTGCCTCTTTAGCAGCCAATCTTGGACAGCTCTTGATGACATGATCATTTCTTTACAGTATTTGCAAAACAATTTCTACTGTTTTGTTTTCTCCTCACCTCTGTCTTCCTTCTTTGATTGTGCAAAATTAGTAGATCTCTACTTACTAGTAGAAGAGATCCATTTACCTTTGCCCTTCTGACTAGCCAAGAAAGCTTGATTTACAACACACATAATGCACCTGTTCTGCCTACACTGGTCTTCCTGCAACAGAATAAAGACTAACTCCTCTATGTCAAGGCATTTGGATTGCCTTTCATTATCAAACAAAGAGTATAAGCAAAACTATGATATGAATCGGAAAGACCATTTAGAACAGTTTGTGCAAGTGAACTGTCAAGTAAGACCATCAGTAGAAATCAACTATTCTTTCAAATCTTTGATCTTGTTCAGAAAACTCTGCATGGAATCACCTTCATTCATGTGCTCACTGTCCAACTAGTTTTGGAGGTAGGCAACACGAGCCTAATTCCTTGCTTGGTATAAAGTGGTAAGTGTATCCCAAGCATCCTTAACTATTTTGCAAGAGTGAATGTGAGGAATAATGGCACATTTGTTAGACAAGGCTATCAATGCATGTGCTTGAGCATCTCTACTATCGCAATGAATTTGCTCTACAGTAGGTGCAGAAAGGAACTGCAACATGAACATGAACATGAAGAATATCATCATCTTAAATGCCATCTACATCACCTTTAGCAACTATGTTTGTAGGTAAATTAGGACATTTTTCAACACCCTACACAATATTCGATAGTCCTTTTGCAACCAATACATGTCGCATCATATAAGCCCACAATGGGTAAATGGTATCGTCCAACTTATCATCAACAGCCAACATTTCAGCCATGGCCACTGACTAAAATACCGTGATGCAGAAAAATGATTGTATCTGAACAAGTTGAATAGAACTACCCTATCGAGTTCTACAGTGTGCATTCGAAAGTCAAAACAAGCTCATATCGTGATTTCGGCACCACAAAGTGAAGCCATTCTGATCTCTTAATCACCCTGAGTATGCACACCAAATTTCGTGCGATTTTGAGACCATCAGTGGAGGGGTGTTGATGATGCCCTAGATGAAGTGGCGACCTGCTTTGATACCAATTGTTGGAGTTCGAGGTCTACGAAAGCATGCGAACAACACAAGGAAGAAGAAGAAGCTTGGAGCACAACACACAATACTGAATGTATTACCACTAGAATGTACAAAGATAAGTAATCCATTAAGGCATTAGGCATATATACAAGCCAAGGTAAAAAACCTCCTAAAGAGGGAAAAAAGTGCCTCGGTAGTCCTAGTGCGTTCACACACATCACTACCTAAATATATCAACAACATATGCATGCATACATACATAAATTAATAACATACATGCACATACACACACATACATGCACATACACACAAAAACACAAACACAAACATAGACACACACACACATAGACATGCACACACATAGAAACACACACACGTAACACACACATACATACATAAATTAATGTACATACATAAATTAATACACATGGCACACACACAAACACAAACACACACATACATACATAAATTAATATACATACATAGACACACATACACAGATACACCCACAAAAACACACATACATATGTACATATACAGAAATATACAATAATACCGACATACATATACACACACATACACATACACACATATACACATATATACACACATAGAGACACACACATCCATACACACAAACACACATAGAGATACATGTGCATACACACACAAATAAATTTTAATAAAAATCATTAGTAAATTGCAATCATATATTTAACTTCAATAAAATAAATTAATATAATAAACACTCTAAAATTATCAAAATTATGAATTCACACCATAGACATAAATGCCATGAAAACACACATGACATGTTATATATATATATATATATATATATATATATATATATATATATATATATATATATATATATATATATATATATATATATATATATATATATATATATATATATATATATATATATATATGTGTGTGTGTGTGTGTGTGTGTGTGCATATATCAATGTATATAATACATCAAATGTAAATAATATCAATCATTTGAAGAAGCCTCTACATGATCATCATCCTCATGATGTGATGTATTTGAAGAGACATGGCTAGAGGGGTTAGTACCCTGTGACCATCGATATCATCCCTCTTATGTTTGTCTATCCACCTCCTCCATATCTTCCTCTCCATAATACTTCTGTATTACATATAACAAACATAAATAAATAAATAATGTAAAACACCAATCAAAATAAAATAAATTATATCAAATCCTATAATACCCACAAAATCATTTGGATGATTTACTAAGCTCTCACTTAGACGATGATATCCAAAATACGTAGCATACTCAATTTCATCTTTTGTAGGATTACAAAGAAATGTGTTTTAAATAAAATGAAAAGTATGATTTCAGTAAATGTAGCAACAAATATGCCATGCCCCATACAACCTAAATACTTAGAAATGAAAAATACACACAAATGTAGCAACAAAATTGTCATGCCCCATACGACTTAAATGTGATGTATGACCTGATTCAATTCTTTTTTTTGCAACAACCTATATTTATTTAATGAAACAAAAGTACAATGATTAAATGTAAATTATTTGTGAAACATAAAAGAATTACAACTTATATTAATATAAACAATTTTACATACCTTCTCTTGAGGAAATATTTCTTGTAGATGCTTTTTGAGAAAATATTGCCACATCTTAGGTGGTGTGCCAATCCTTCTCTTATTTGTTTCTACCATGCAATATTTCATGTTGTTTGAATTTCAAACAAAAAAAAAGGATTAGTATACAAAAAAAATGTAAATTTATAGACATGCATACACACACATACATACACATTCACACACACATAGACATAGACATACACATACACATACACATACACATACACATACACATACACATACACATACACATACACATACACATACACATACACATACACATGCACACACATACACACACATATACATACACATACATAGACACATAGACACATACACCCACATAAACATATACACACATATGCACACATATATACATATACATACACATGCACATACACATACACATACACACACATACACACACATACACACACATACACACACATACACACACATACATACACATACACACACATACATACACATACACACATATATACATACACATACATACACATATACAAAAAAATACACATGCACACATACACACGTGCACAAATACACACACATACACATGCGTATACATACACACATACACATACACATACACACACATGCACATACACATACACATAAACACACACACATACACACACACACATACATACACATAAATACACACACATAAATACACACACATACACATATATACACACACACATACAAATGTGCACACATACACACACATACACATACACATACACATAAACATACACATAAACATACACACACATACACATACACACATATACATACACATATATACATACATAGATATACATACACACATGCACATACACACATGCACATACACACATATACATACACACACATGCACAAACATATACCTACATACACATATACATACATGCACATATACATACATGCACATATACATACATGCACATACACACACATATACATACATATACGCACACACACATATACATACACATACACATACACATACACACGCATAGACATAGGCATACACACATTCACACACATACAGATACTCACACATACACAGACATGCACACACACACATAGACATACACATACACACACACATCCACACACACATACATAACACATGCACGCATGCACATACACACACACATATACACACATCCACATACACACACATATACATACAAATACACATACACATACACATACACATACACATACACACACATACACATACACACACATACACACACATACACACACATACACATACACACACAAACATACACATACATACACACATACATACACACACATACATACACATGCATACACACATACACATACACACATACACATATGCACACATATACAAACACACATACACATACACACATACACACATACACATACACACATACACATACACACACATACACACACATACACACACATACACACACATACACATATACATACACACATACAAATACACATACACATACACATACACATACAATCACATACACATACATAAATAAGTGATCCATTAGGGTCGTAGGTGTATATACAAGTGTGGGGGGGAAGCAGCTTAATCACTATCTATAGCAACATGCAATCATGGCTAAGCATCTCTACCATAAAAGATACCTAAACTCAAGGTGCCTTTGAGATATGTAAGCACATGTTTTAATGCCTGCTAATGTTTAGTGCTAGGGCTATGAATAAATCGACCCAATCGGGAAACTACATAATTTATGCCCAACATGTTGAGAGTTCCATGCTCCAACCTTTTGTCCAATCCTACAGTTATTCTCATGCAAGTCCATTTATCCCACATGCAAGGGAATTCTCCCAAACTCCATTTAAACAAGGCCTCCCTTCACTCCTCACAAGTCATTCCGCTCTAGCTCATTGCCAAGAGTGTGCATCCTCTCCTCATGGTGTCTCCATCCTCATAGAGCATCTCATGTAAGTCATTTCCATTTCCATTTTAATTCATTCATAATGTTTTATTATCTTTTGTTCTTTCCTCCTTAGCTTGTTAGATTTGTGAATGTGAGTAGAGTAGGAGTAGTCCTTTTTCATATCAACATGGTATCAGAGCATAGGTTAATTACTTTTCTTGTTGAGATTTTCTTTCATTATTTTTGTCATTATCATGTATCCTACTCTTAATTCCTCACTTCCTCCCCTCTCACATCTTTCTCAATAAGAGTGCTTTTGAGCACTATTTCCATTATCATTAAACTTGGTCATCATTTTAATTTGTTTATTTTGAGAGCTATTAGAAAATAGCATAGTTTGTTTTGTATCCTTTGTTTATTACCATTTGCATCTTTAATGTGCCTTTTCTATATAATAATGTGCTTCTAAGCACTCTCACCTTCAAGAAGTCCTGCTCATAAGCACTTGTGATCAACAAGGGAGCTACTACACTCTAACTGTCTCTTTGCCTCTTCAACATCAAAGGAGATGGTAAAGTTACGAAAGCTACAATGTTTGCCAAGTCCAAGCTGAAGAAACCCTCTGCAACAAGTGCACATCAAGTGTATTTCACCAACAAAGCCACTGGGTTGCAGACCTGTTGTAGTGAGCTGTGAGAAAAAAAAAAAACTTTTGGCATACTCAATGATCCGAGAAGAGGGACATGTGACATAATCGATGATGTCAAAATGAATACTGGAGCGGCCTCGAAGATACACGAAGCTATGCATGCCAGGAGATAGCTTGGTCACATAAGTGTCTTTAGTGGGGTTTGGTGCTATGCTACTATGCCTCAACCTGAAAAAGGCATTTGTGTTTGACATGAACTTGAAAAAAGGCATCTGCATCTGACATGAAGACAAAGACTGAAATAGTAAATTTATGTGGCCATGCCTCCAAAAATATGCATTTCGATCGCAACTCGAGGTCAAAAACTATCATTTTGGCTCAATAAGAACAAAACAAGTAGCAGAAAAATCAAAGCTGGACAAAAGAAATCTTTATTTTTTGAGGTTTTCTGCTTTACATCTTCAGAGTATAAGATCTATGAATTATTTTTTAGCAGAGTTCATTATGTATTGAAGACTAGAAGATTGGTATTTTCTCATATACATATGTTTGTTTTACATATCAAAGTAAACCTAAAAAGACCAATATTGTTCACATGTTAAAGCCAATAATGTATTCACACTCAATTATCGCTCCTTGTAATGGGATTAAACACCATCATGGACATAAATGGTAGGAACTTCCCAAACCCATCAAGTTTTGAAGCCATGTATAGTCTCTACATATCAAATCTCACTAAAGTGAAGTTGTATCAACACTTTCCAAATTTCAAGCCCCATGTAAATGGACTAAACACTACTCTTTAAAAGAGTAAGACCTTCCCTATGGATTGAACACATGACAGTCAAAACCCATCACAAGGAAAGGCTCAATGTCTCTTTGGAAAGGAGAAACAAAGAACTAAAGCTTGAAGGATCTCAACAATGAGGCAAAAGGAGTACACAAGAAGAATATGCAAATGGATCGAAAGCATTACTCACCCCATGATGTAAACCCTCGTTCCCACAAAAACCACTTGGATCCCAAATGTCCAAATATATGTCTTGGGATCCCATATGTCCCAAGATCCCAGGGATGCCATATGTCCAACACATCATGGATCCCATATGTCCATGGAACTAAAAACCTAGGGATGCCATATGTCCCATGCTTGGATGCCATATATCCACTCCAATCACATTGCACTCATCCAATTTGAATCATCACATGCATCTTCAAACGTGAGTGGCTCTTCATTATATGCAACTAGAATAAGGGATACAACCACAAAGTCACTTGATGCATGGCAAGAGCTTGATCTTGTTCTACCAATGGAGCACTGAACTTGTTATCATGCACTTTTGCGACCATTTTGGCATAGACTGTGCATCCTTGATGGACATGCATTCCTTATGTAATACATCATCAAAATTTATATTGGAAGTGAGTTGAATATCATTTGAATTTCAACCATGTGTGGTTGCAAATTTTTAGCCATGTTTGGATGGAATTTTTTAGCCATGATTCTCTACAAATGTTGGGAAGATTCAACCATGTTTGGTTGGAATTTTGCAACTATATTTGGATGAAAAATTTTAGCTCTTTGAACCTCATTTGGATGGTCTACATGGCCAGAGTCAAGTGCACCACTTTGAAACAAGGCATAAATGTATCAAGCACATCTTATGAGTTGATTGTTGGCAGAAATTTGCATTCAAGCAAAGGATAAGCTGAATTTTCAGTGAATGCTACATCTCAACTTACAATAATTTTGTCCATCAATAAACTAGTAACCCTTAATCTCACTATTATATCCAGCAAATATACTTTTTTTTTTGCCTTTTCATCAAGTTTGTGATTTTGTTGTGATGGCACAAGTGCATACACCAAATAACCAAATATGCACATCTGGATAACCATTGGCTTTCACCCATTCCAAGACTGATAAGTTGTAATGACTCTCAATGATTTTTTAGGACAATGGTTCCATAAATAGTTTGCATGCATGACTTCTTCCATCCAAAAATTATATGAAAGATGCTTTCCTTTAACCCTACATCATGTCATTTCAAGAAGTGTGTTATTCTTGCAATCCAAAACACCATTTTTTTGGTGTGTATGGCACTCTACATTGGTGTGCAATACCTCTTTTACAATGAAAAGCATTAATTCATCTGACACGTATTCACCGCCATGATTTGTGCGAAGAGTCAAAAGCTTATTGCCACAAAAGAAGTAAGCCATAGCTAAAAATATTTTAAAGTAAGAGGATACCTCATTTTTTGCTTTGATAGGATACACCCAAGTATTACATGTTACATCATCAATGAAGGTAACAAAGTATACATGAATGCGAAAAGATGGAGTCTTGACCGGATCACATACATCACAATGAACAAGTTGCAATTTTTGTGTATATATGTGTAGCACCATCTTTGGGAAAAGCAACACGATGAATTTTTTTGAGTATACAATGTTCACAAAATCTCTTATATATATCCAAGTGATACAAGCCATTGCACAATGTCTATAACATCACAATAACATCACCATACTTGAAACCATGAACCATACATTTGTTATCAACAAAGTGTACATTAGTAGGAACCCAAATCAAATGTTTCTTGATATTGGGTACATACAATGCATTTTGAGAGTGACAATACCTTCATTTGTAGTCATAAACTCAATTTCTCCAACTCCAATAACAAGATAAAAAGCATTGTTTGCACATACATGTCCTCCCTTGCGTGCATCTTTCAACGATGCACAAAATCTTTGTCATGAAGTGATATGCTTTAGAGCACCACTACAAAAAAACCAATCCGAACCAATTTCATTCACAATCGTACATGTAGAATGTGATGAATCATAATGACATGTAACTACACATTCCCAAACATCTTGCGACATTAGCTTCATCATTCTTTGCATGAGATGTATTCTCAACAATAGACATGTTGTGTTCTTTCTTCTTTTCATTACGGTTGGAAAGCTTTCTACATTCATCAATGGTATGTCCAAATTTTCAATAATACCCGCATCTCTTCTTCTTTTGCATATCACTATCAAGAGGAAGAGTTGTGAGAGGAAGAGTGAGGGTTTGGTTTTGATGAACCCAAACTTGAACTGTACTTGCCTTTTCCCTTTTGTGTAATAGCAAGTGCTTGCGCTCCTTCAAGAAAACCACTTATATTTACTATTGGTTGATCTTCTTGCAAAAGAAGAGACACAAACTCATCAAAAGTATACATATTTGGATTTCCTTTTGCAACCAAACAAAATGTATAATTGCTCTTTTAAATCCTCCATGTGTGTACCATATATATATCCATTCGCTCATTTTCAGCCATAAATACATCTTCAAGTTGCTTTCTCATGTAAGAAATGCATGCTTCATTACATGGCATACAAAGAAGCAAGAGTATCCCACGCTTGTCTCGAAGTAGTGCATAACCAGACATGTGGAACAATATGTCACTTTATAGAAAGAGCAATCAATGCATAAGCTTGAGCATCCTTTCCAACCCATAAGTTTCTCTTGTGTATGTGGAGAAGGTATAGTCAATGTACTTGAACGAGAACTTGAATCTATGACAACGGGGTGCATAGTAGAAGAACCATCAGGTCGCTTGTCAACATATGGCACTATGTCCCAAAGTTGCTTTGGAACAATGAGATGTTTCATCATGTAATAAGACATTGGATAGTTGGTCCCATCAAACTTATCTTCAGCTTGAAGCATACCAAAAAAGTCATTATTGCTTGCCATTGGTCCAACCAAAGAACTCAAAACTAGCAAGATATGAACTTCAACAAAGCTGAAATATAGCTCACAATTTGTAACTCTGATGGAAATTTTGATTGCATGAATGGCTTGAAACTACAAACCAATGGAGGTAGCAAGATTCATATATTCATTCTCAAGATTTCCTCTATAATTGTGATGTGAACACCTCCCTAACATTTGTCCCTTTTTTGTTTTACTACTTGTTCTTATGGGGAGGCGATTGATCAAGCAAGGCAATGATCTCATTGACAAAACAATAAAGGAAGACCATAAAGTTGGGGAGCTCAATGGAGTGCTGGATATATATGGAGCATAATAAAAGAAAGAAGAGTGAAATTCTTCTAGAGGCTTACCTGTCTCAAAAAGCAGAAGTGAACAAAGGGAAGGTTGAGCTCCAACTAGGGATCATCAAAATCAAAAGCAAACTCAAAATCATAGAGGAAATTAAGAGCAGAAGGCTACAAACTATTCTTTAGACAATGGTGAGTAGAGACAATTGACGAATCTTAAAAAAAAAGTGCAATCACTTGAACAAAGTAGATGAAAGACTTCCTCACCAAGATGATCAACAAGACTAAGGATGTCTTCATAGTCAATCATTTCAAAGAGATTGTGGGGATCTCCTCCCCTATAACTATCAAATGAAAATAATGCCTGGCCTACATCTTGCAATCAGGACCAAAAAAGTTCCTCTAAACATCGCTCAATGGTTTGAAAAAAATGCTATCTTGAGTCCCTAGTTGGCAAGGTCTTATTGGAAACTAGAAGATTTAGCACGAGTTGACTCATGACTCATAAGAAGGAAAATGGTCTCAACGCTTTGAGAGAACGGAGCCCCTACAATTTGGTGCTCCTCTCCCGAGAATGATAATGTTGAGAAAGAAACACACTTTTTCCATTGACTCTGCGGTGAACCTCAACATGGTAGCAATCGAACCTTTCGAGTTCCGGACTCCCTAAGAGCTAAGTGTGAAAAGGCCCAAAAGCCCCATTCACATATTGAATGGTTAGTTTTCCTGCAGACATACATTATCCATGCCCAAGAGTGTGTTTCGATAGGATAAGCTAGCAAAGAAATGGCAACTTCTACCTTGGCTCCTGCTCTTTCCTCTGTCGCGGGTTCCACGTCCGCTTCCATTCTCTCTCGCAGCCTTCGCAGTACGTCAAAGGTATCTCCTCGTCAGGCTCTGCAGTTCCGCTGCAGATTTCCTTTACTTTATCTTTGTCCAAAAATTCACTCCTTTCTGCATTCTTATGTGCTCTTCTCGTCCATGCGTTCTTCCTTTTTTATTATTTATTGATTCTGCGCGGACGAAGGAAATGCACACTATGCATATCCTTTGTCCTTCATCTAACGACTAGTCGCTGTATGCGTGTACTCGCCTGAAGGAATCTTAGTTGTGATGAATTTCAGTTCCTTTAGCAAAAATTCTGTTACATATTTATTCTCTGCAGGTGCATATTGGCCTGAACATCAGGTGTGCTCGTGTGGGTGGTGTCGAGATACCCAACTCCAAGAGGATCGAGGCTTCGTTGCAGTATGTACATGGCATTGGTCGCTCAAAAGCCCGACAGATCCTTCTAACTATCGGGCTCCAGAACAAAGTAACTAAGGAACTTACTGAA
Source organism: Ceratopteris richardii (assembly GCA_020310875.1). Taxonomy (NCBI): domain Eukaryota; kingdom Viridiplantae; phylum Streptophyta; class Polypodiopsida; order Polypodiales; family Pteridaceae; genus Ceratopteris; species Ceratopteris richardii. The sequence goes on from CM035410.1 coordinate 97,786,282, forward strand.
GAGGAACTTACTTCAATTCGTGAAGAAATCAGTAACAATCCACAGGAGTACAAAATTGAAGGAGATCTGGTATTTTTCTGATTTTTATCTTAGTTATTTGCCGTCCTTTATATGACCTGCGTGTGATGAAAAATTTGAATCCAAAGGGGAAGGTTCATTTCGAGTGAAGCGTATATAAGATTTAAATGAACATTTCTAACGAACTTCAAAGTAGCAATAAGAGTTATGCACTTTTTCTCAATGGCAATGCATTTCAGAAAGTGACAATTTCATGCATTGTCAAAATGACAAGTTGAAAGGAAACGAAAAACTCCTTTTTGAAGGAGAATCCGTGTGAAAGAAAATGCAACTATGATAAACTGTAAAGCAAAAATGAAGGGCCAGAGAGCAGACAATAACGAAAGAAATTGTGGAGTTCATGTTATTCGTTTATCAGACATCTTGCATGTTTTGTTTAGAATCTTTCAAGTGATAGCCTCTGAGGCTCTTTAACATTGCAAAATTACTTGTTCTTGTTTGTATTTGATAAGTCTAGTCATTGGCTGTCATGACTCTACGAGGACCATTAGTATCAATGACCATTGCAATAGATGATTACATAAATATAAACATTCCATTATAGAGAATCAAAACAAAAAACATGTTTCTACTAGATTTATTTGTGTATATGAGATAGATAGATAGGTAGATAGAGATAGATAAAGATAGAGAGAGAGGGAGATGAAATGAAAGAACGATTAAGTAGTATCTAGATAGGTGTGCATTTATGAACACATGTAGGGTTATCAATGTCCATGTTTTTTGTTGTGCATATATTTATTTATGAATGCACACATGCACATAGAGTTTATTTATGTCTATTGGTAGCCAAGTTGGCTATGAGACATTTTACAATCATAAAAATTACAGGCATGATGCATGTACATGATCATTGTGTAACGAAAAAAGAATCGTGCATATTGAACCTAAATTTGTGTGATACTGATTGGCGACCTATCATACATTTGTAAAGCTTGAGTGTCTATGAAATTGTGAGGATCCTCGACAAGAAACTATAAATCATAATAGGACAATCATGATAATGGAAGGGATTCTATCTCCCTCCTAGATACTCATTGGCCTACAATGCATGAAGGGTTTCTCCTTTTTATGTGTGCATGGTTGTTTGTCATGCAATGAGATAGTTGAGGACTGTATCCTAAAGTCTAATCTGAATTTCTGGAGCCATAGACTTAATGCCACTTATTCGCTCGCTCTCTCTCTCTCAACCTCCTTAAGAGTGAGCCAAAGCTCTTTGGAGAGGTTTGATGTTGTTCATTGACTTTGGAAGAAGATAGGTGTCTAACATTTCTCTCTTGTGAATGAACTTTATGAAGCATTCTATGTGAGTCTCTGAAGCTCAAGCAAGTATTTGTCAAGTATGTGGTTACGTGCCCAAACCCAAAGGACATCAAAATGAGTGTCTATAGTCAATGTCTCTATCAAAGTGTTAAGCGTGTGCGTGTAGTTGGTGTCTCAAGCAAAGTGTGAAGTGTGTGCCTAGTGTGAACTAAGCCATCTCCTTAAGCGAGTCTATAAATAGGGCCCATGGGCTCATCTGTTAGCCATTCCTAATATAAGGCATATGGTCTCTTGGCCCTTGGTGGAGTCACCCACACGCATGTAGAGTGTGTTTATGACGGAATCGGTAATGAGACAGCATGGCCTTGAGGTGGTGGCCACCCCTTGACTGCAATCTTCCAAGCTTGAGGGTGAGCCCGTTTGGCTAGGAAGTGAGTTTGATATTCACCCATTTATGTTTGTGAATATGGCTTGTATTTTGTCTTGTTAGCATGGAGGATATTGGGAGAGTGGAAGTGAGGCGCTAATATTGGTACCGAACGTCTTCTTGCTTGTGGAACAAGGCCGATCAACTCACATGAAACCATAAGAGCTCATGGAGCCAAGATGGCTTAGCTTGGTAGGTACACCATCTTCCATGGGGTGGTATGGATGCCTAAGGAGGAGGAGGCTACAAGGGGCCACAAGCAGGTGGTTGAAGACAAGTGTGCTCTCTTTCTATGGCTAGGAAGTGAGTTTGATATTCACCCATTTATGTTTGTGAATATGGCTTGTATTTTGTCTTGTTAGCATGGAGGATATTGGGAGAGTGGAAGTGAGGCGCTAATATTGGTACCGAACGTCTTCTTGCTTGTGGAACAAGGCCAATCAACTCACATGAAACCATAAGAGCTCATGGAGCCAAGATGGCTTAGCTTGGTAGGTACACCATCTTCCATGGGGTGGTATGGATGCCTAAGGAGGAGGAGGCTACAAGGGGCCACAAGCAGGTGGTTGAAGACAAGTGTGCTCTCTTCTTTGCATCTCCATGTTAATAGGAGGCATGAGGGTTGTTGTCCCTATCAATCATCCTGATTGCTTCCATGGTTGAGCTTGCTTTGCCAACCGCAAGGGAAGAAGCTTGCTGAGGAGGCAGCCCTTACATGACTAAAGAGGGAAGGGGTTTTTGGGTGACTAAAAATCATCTAGAAGCCATGAGTGAGCATAGTTGAGGAGGCTGAAAATTCTCTGCTTGTGAGCTAGCTCTAAGGGAGTATTCTACATGTTTAGGGGAAGATGTGTGTGGAGTTGGAGTTCCTACAATTGGGGGGGCCCAAGGAGCCACGAAAGGGGTGGCCTAAGGTTTGTCTCAAGGGTGGCAGCAGCAAACCCTGAGGGCCCCCTATGGGCCTACTGGAGGTGGCCAAAAGGCTAGCCTTGCAGTTGCCTCAAGGCCTGCCCTTGACTGCAGCCTGTTTTGGCCACCATGTGAGCAGCCTAGGCTCAGTCCTAATGGGGCAGCTGAACCAATCTAGGATGATTCCAACTCATCATACTGCAGGCAGCAGAACTCAGCCTTAGGACATTGCAAGAAAATCCCCCTAAGGGCAGTGGCATTAACGATGCAGTCCAGCCTATAGGGTTTCAGGAAGTTTGCTCAAACATTTTTTGCTCTCTATCCAAATTCATAACAACTGCTTTCATGTAATTTTCTGAGCCATACATAGTAATAATTTGGAATTTTGGCTGTGTCAAAACTCCAAAATATTTATAATTTGTTCTTGGAAAGAATCCCAAGTTAGGAAGCACCTTGGGCAGCAAGGCATTTCTAAAATTGGTGTGTGTAATTTAGGGGATGCTCTTGAATTTTAGGGAAAGTCTTATAATCCTGAGAAGGTTCCTGATTTTCAGAATTCCAGAAATTTAGAGGCGGCCCTTGAATTCTAGGAGAGGTACCTAAAATTTAAGGGGGGCTTCCAAATTGCAGGACACATTTCTTGAAATTTAGAAAAGATTTCTACATTTGGAGATGGATTGGTCAGCTTGTCGTGGAAGTGTCTAGAGAATAAGGAGGAAATTAAGGTTCCTCTTTGGGATGGGATTTTTTAGCACATACATATCTACCTCCTTATGTGAAGCATGGCATGAAAGACTTCACATTGCACATAAAGAATCCGTACAAATTCTCTGACCTCTTTGGCTTGAACATCAAAGCACTTCCATGGTCATATGACCACAAAAAGCTTGCTGTGTGATTGGGGACTGTGGATCCTTTGCTTGTTACTTCTCACCCAACTGTTGTTTTAGCCTACATCAACATGATACCTATTGACACATATGGGCTACGTTTAAGAGGGATTCTTATTCTTTACCTTAGAAGCAGAAGTGGAGTTTTTGATCACATGTTTGTATAGGCAAAGAGCAATCAATGGCTATGGCGTGAGGAAGACAAATCATGTAGAGCATTGTACAACTACAAGATGTGAGGTGGGAAGGTGAATCCTTGGATGCGTATCCATCAAAATTAGAGGATTGTGGGCATGGACCCAAGGCCTCGAAGATCTGCTAAATCTTGATAATCCTCTACTGAGTGGGATTTCTTGATCGATCTTTTGACTCAAATGCGTTGTAGACCCATTGGGTGTGATTGTGGACTCATGTATGATTGTTCCGGGTGTTGGAATGACAATATGAGGAGACGCCTGGTGAGGTTCGAGGGCTATCTGAAGCCTTCGTGGAAGGGATTAGAACTTGATGGCTAGTGGTTGATAGAAAACAGGGATGAATTGGTGCCCTTATGGGTGTATATCAGTTGGTTCCACGATGATAGGCTTGCTAGAAGTGGAGGGACTCGAGAGAGAGACATCTATTGTGTGGTGTGGATGAATGCCATACAGATGATGTGTACATCTTAGACCAGGGAGTACCCTAGGAGGATCTTTCTAGAGCTTTGGAAGTGTTGGATAGATTGGTGGCTTGGAAGTATCATAGGGTTTCTCATCTAGTTGATTGATCAAGTGGGGCATATGCATGAGTTTGTAGGAATTGAGAGTTAGTTAAGTTGTTGAAAATTCGATTATGTGATTTGTATATGGGGAAATTGTTGAGGACAATGTTTAAGAACAAGGGGGATGTCCTACATCTTTTTAAACTGATCTGAAACTTGATGTATCTTGTAGTGAATGTCTCAACAATGCCCTCATCTCAAACTAGTAGGAGCTGATGAGGATTGAATGAATAAACGATTGATTGAGCTTAATCAAAGATCCTTCCTCTTTTCACATGAGTAACATTCATGAGGATAGAGATAAGTAGGAGCATGGTTGAAATATATATAAACTGAGAGCAAGCCTAACAAGCCTAAACTCATGACTAGGCTAACAGTTACAAATCTAAGAGCATTTATTTTAATCATAAATCATGAAGGCTTTAGAAAGGAGACTCTCGCGTGGTCTTTTGTAGGTGTTCACTCCTTGGTAGAATCTTTGGCTTTGTAGGAAAAACTTCTTTCTATGATTCTTTATTTTGCATACCTTGTATGGATGTACCTTGAAACATCTTGATTCATCATGATTTGTCTTACTGCTATGTGAAGAAGTTACTTCTTTTTATTTGTTTGGTTGACTTCTGCGGACAAATCTCCTTCCAGATAATTTACCCTAGAAATTCTCTTGTTTTCCTCTTTTTGTAGTGCATTAAGTAAACCTTTGAAGATTGGTTCATCAATATTTCAAAGCAGTGTTCCATTATCCATATGTTATATGATGGATGTAAGTTTTCTAAAAGTACAATAGAAGTCCTATCATGTTGTATTGGATTACCAACTTAAGTAAGTTGAGTAAGTTCGATCTTAAAAGTATTGAGTGCATTGAGAAATGTTGCTCATCGTCCATCTCAATTTGATGAAATTGAATGTAGAGACTTTAGACTGGTTACACCTTGAGGCTTGCATGAAAAAATGCATCCATTTTAATTAAAGCTTCCATAGTTGATTCAATGCTTGAAATATGATATATATACTCATCACTCAAGCTAAAACCAATGAGCTCTTTCATTCTCCCGGTTTGATGACAACTTGTCTTTTCCACCCCTAGAGTAGCACATCCACTTGAACTAGCAAAATAACACTCACTTGAATCAGTGCGGTTGATGTCTATTTTGATGGATTCCCAATAAACATTGTAATTTGGTCTTCAGATGTGAAAACCAACTCTTCTTGAATTTATATGAAGCAAGCAAAACAGAAGTTCATGGCAAAAAGATTTCTCCTTTTATGTAACGAGGATGAAATATGGGCTTTTATTTATCTCAGACCTCAGAGAACATAAAGGTGAGAAGCACATGACAAGAATCATAGTGTAATTTCACTGATGCATAAATCTGAATGCATGTGAAGCAGAATCACAAAAGTTCAATGAGCATGAACCTGAGGCTTGAGCATATGCAAACTCAACTCAAAGTTGATAATGGATGGACTCCAACTGAAGAAATCTACAGGAATATAGACATCCAAACTGACAATATGCTGAGATAGTATTCTAAAATGCTTAAATACTTTTTTCCTGTTGTTGTAGTAATCCATAATTTATTAAAGAGAGAGATGGATAGACCTTTGGAACTCTTGCTTCATTTTTGCGTTTTCTATTAATGTTGTTGGTTGTGACTATAGGGAAGATCGAAGGAGTGTTTTTGGCAACTTGCCATGCGATTAAATGAGTAATGACTATCTGTTTGGTGTTTTTTGCATGGGTGGATCCTAAGCATTTATAACTTTACTTTTGATACTTTAGATTGCATTCTTGGTACCTTGAGCATTTTATGAAGTCTATGCTTACTTCTCTGAATGCTCACAGGCTGTCCTCCCTATTGTCTAAAGAGGTATTGCTTCGAAGTTTCAATTAATGCGTTTTCTCTCTTCGGTGGATTGCTTGCCTACTTTGGATTTTATGTTTTACCTCATCAGCAAAATGATTAGGGTGATTAAGCAGTGGCTCTGTTGACCATTGCATCTTTGTAGGTGGTTTGAATCTGTACTTGTTATGATTCCATTCAGTAGTTTGCTTTGAAGACTACTTAAATGGTAAATGTTTGTATGATAAGCAACATTCCATATGTTGTTATTACTGATTTGTGAATCAACATGACGTATGGGAAAGACATTTTATGTTTTGAAGGGAATGTAAAGCAAATAATTTTTTTGAAGGAAGTTCAATCATTGAGATGTATGCTTCCGGTTAAGCTTGAATTCATTGAAAGTACAATGAAAGGCAAGCATAGCACCCATGGAACCCCCCATATCCCACAAAGCAGGGGCTAGATGCTTAGCAAGCACTAGGATATAGAGCCTGAAGGCACTGGGAAGGGATGGCCCTAACCCCAGACGAGGTAACTGGTCTGAACAGCCTGAAGGCCAACAGCTGGTTTTTAACTACACGAAGGCCCAACAACTGGTTTTTACACAGTCGGAAGGCATGTACAATCTTCTCAACACCTAACTGGTGATGGGAGTCTGCCACGGCCAGCAGGGGTTGAACCCCCCCCCCCCCCCCCCCCCCACCAAAAACAAAAGGAGAAAAAAAAAAGCCTAAGAGGCGAGGGAACCAACCATTCACATTGTGAGAGAGGTGTTGCATCTGTGCTTGTTATTTATTGGATTCTCTTTGAGGACTTCCCAAACAGTAAATATTTGTACCACAAGCAAAGATTTGTGTTGTATTATTTGTTGCAGACTTGTAAGTCAACATGATTTATAAGAAGGGCATTTTATGATTTGAAGCCAATGTAACCCTACCAATTGTTTTTCATTGTGAGAGTGGACTGCATTAAGTTGCTGGTTTTTAGTGGAACTGTTAGTAGCTCGTCTATCCCCAAATGATTCATGGGAAGGGCATTTTATGATTTGGAGCCTATGTAAACCTAATTGTTTGTCATTGTGGGAGTGGACTGCATTAAGTTGTTGTTTCTTTGTGGAACTGTTATTGGCTGAATTGTGTGGAAGAGTAAGGCAGTAAAGGTCTATGATCACTTTGGCATGTTTGTCTGTTTGCAGCGTCGGGATGTTGCATCTGACATTAGAAGGCTGAAGGAGATTCAGTGCTACAGAGGAAGACGTCACATTGCTAACTTGCCATGCAGAGGCCAGCATACAAAATGCAATGCACGGACTAGGAAAGGTAGGAAGGTCACTGTGGCAGGCAAGAAGAAGGCTCCACGATAAATTACTATTGATGGCAGTGAACTACGCATTTGGCAGCAGAGTCCTAGATCTTGACTGTCAGACCGGATTGTGATAGTTTTAAAGATTTCAAATTCTCTGAGGTGGGATGTGGCTTTCTAAGGAAATGCTATATTATTTTCTGGCATCTTAATTTAAGCATCTTGGGATATCAAGATCTGTAAACATTGAACAAGCCTCATTTTTTCCGATGTGCTGGCAAAAAAAGGATCTTGTTTACAGGTGAAAAGTTTGTTTGAGTGATAAGTATGCAAATGTATATGCTAGAGGCATGCTCAACATTTTCCCTTTTTGTGCCTTCTCCACTATACGATAGAAAGTTACACAAGATATCTCCAAAACATCAACTATTTCGGTTTGCTGCACATTGGTCATGATAAGATAAAGCTATAGCTGTGTATGCAGTACCTGTAATTCCTTTTGTATGTCTGTATGTATGTGTGCATGTAGGGAGGGAGGGAGGGAGCTGGTTTGCAACCTTACCTTATATATTTCCTCTTAGGAATAGGATGCTTGGAAGGTTGAGTTTCTGATGTCAAATCATGCGCAACTAAAAGGAGAGTGGTGACTATGAGCTATCTTTTCGATAGCATGGCGACACGGGTGCCCAGCTTTGTGTGTTGCATCCAAAGCCACATCTTGCCATTAAGGTGACTATGCTTCATGAGGCATATGAGCTTAGCCTTTTCTTTCCAGCACTAACATTAGCATTGGTTTTGGCGTTGGGGTCAGTTAGTGGATTATTGAGTGCCTTGTTGTGGGCTTGGCTTCCCCTCTTGACCAATTTAAGAACCTTAGAATACTTTGGATGGTTTTTGAGGAGAAATGACTTCTAACCTTGAGCTTGCTGTACTTTGTGATGCATTGCCCCTTGCAAGCTTATCCACCTTTGAAACAGGGCTTTTGCTTGGATCGTAGGGAACCGCATGAGCCTTCACTTAAATTTTGGGTGCATAAACAATTTCATGGACCTTGATTTTGACTGTGAACATTGGCAAAGGTTCCTTCCCAAGAAATAGCCAGCTACCATTTGGTACTAGAGCTTAAAAGTTCAATTTCATAAGCATCTTCACAATAATCGAAAGAGTGTTGTTGACAATGGCGAATGGTTATGTTTTAGATGGTATGCATGACAATGGATTGGCAATACATAGTCTTGGGAAATGTTGGATTTTTTTTCAGATTGCTCGAGTCAGAACCCATTGCTGTGGCGATCTGGAATATGCCTTGGCTGCATCAAAAGCCTTTAGTCTATTCAATCTCTGCCAATGAGATGCATTGGCACAATTGAAGACAATGAGGATAGCATGTGATTGGTCTTCGGCAGCTGGGTTTTGAGTATGTACATCAGCAAAGAATGCTAATTTGATTGTTGGCAAAAGTTGATTTTCTGGTCTCATTGTAAATGTATATTGTCAAGAGGATGTGTTTAGGTGCAAGTAGTATGAATTACAAGATGAAGTGATAATAGCTTTGGAAAGAAGTTACCTCCATTGGATTACTTAGGGATAAACTGGTACGTAGGTTACGAGGCACTTGAGGTCCCTTGGAAGTTATCTTGGATTACAGCATTGGTTTGGTATTACACCTCCGAAATTGGGGGCGTCATATATGAGTTTGTTTGTGCAAGATAGGTTCTTGGAAAGCACTCATTCATATCCAATATTTGTCAGCAGTGTCTTTTGGTAAGGTTCACAATTTCGTGAGCTGAAGGAAAACAATTCTGGGACTCACTTTTCGAGTCAAGTGCTTGAATGTGAATAATTGGGGGTTCTCAACAATTGTGTAAACTATGAAATAGAAAAGAGATGTTTGAGGGATCACTTCAGTTGATCCATTTAGACCCAAACTATGAGGTCGATTGAAACATTGGATCCAACTCATGCATGGAGCTTTGGCTTTGAATACGATCATAGTGATCTTTGTCATTTCTTAGTCCCAGTAGGGCATGTTAGGAGAAGTAGCCGATAAAGCTTGGTGTTTACCTCTAGCACAAGAAAATATTAAATTTTACTAGATTTGCATTGCATGCATGACTTGATATGATTTTTAGAAAATTGCTGTACATGAGCGTGAGAGCATGGTAGCCTAGGAGACATCACATATGTTACACCCTTTTAGAACTACCCTAATATGTGAAAGATTAGATGCCATTGGTGTAGTGTCATAAGGACACATTTTGGTCAAGGGATGAATGCCACTACTAGTTCATCTCATTCCTCCTCGTATTTCTAAAGCTACAATTTGCCACCATGGTCATAATGTTCTAGGTGGAGTTTAAAGTTAACCTTCAGTTGATTTCGCATCAATCTCGGTTTTGATGTTGAGTTTGGATAGGTGTTCAATGATAAAGATTGACTCTTGATCTCTCACAAGGTGTATGTCAATGGATGGAAACAATTGAATGGTCAGTATAGTGTTGTAGTTGGTCTTCCATCTTGTCTGCTCACTTGAAATGCCCTAGAACGTCTTGGATGATTCATGGGAGAAATGACTTGTAATTTTTAGGACAACTTTACCTCAAGGTGCCCTTCTCTTTACAAGAAGAGGTTCAATTTACAAGTCAACCTTCTAGGGCTCCTTGCGGTTAATTACTCAACCATATTTGGAAGTTGGCAAAACATCTTGGTGGTCATGGAGGAAGACTTATGTGAGCTAGGAGGTATTTTACCTCTACATTCAAAAACTTTGGTGGAATTATAGCACCTTCTTGTATTTGTTTGTGTTTGTACAATACAAGTAGATGAGGGCATATAATCTTGATTTGGAAAGCACTAGCCAACCTTGATAATCTTGGGAGTATTATGAGTCTACATCCTATTTAACTACATAGCATCTTACATTTGCCTCTATACTTCTAAATAGTACTTGGTTCAAAAGAGTGGGGGATGTGTGCGTTCTCTTTGTGACATGTGTATGGAGCGAGGTCTTCATGAAAAATGTCGTGTGCTTGTAGGATACTTTGCATGACATGTGAAAAAGGCACCCAAAAGAAATAACTAGAACAAATAAAAATATACCTATCATGCATATTCCCCTAGTGTCACGTTAAGGGGGAATTGTTAGAAAATATATCATTGGGGCAGCCTTCCACTAGGGACCTTACTTCAATCATGAAATGTAAAGATTATATTTGGAGCATATCTCCTTACATCTCTCTCATGTTGTAACATAATCCTAGTAGGAGATGGTTGAACTACACCCTAAGAGAGAGGATTAGGAAGTAATCCTCAACCATGGCTTTTGGGGCAAGTGGTTAGCCCATCACATTCCTAACCAAGAGGTTGTGAGTTCAATTCCTTACACATGTGCATTCTTCTCATCTTGTTGTTTCCATTTTCTCTCCGTCTCTATATCTTTTGTGGGCCTGAAAACCAACACCATGCTACTCTTAAGTTCCCAATCCTTATAGTATAACATTTCCTTCCCCTTAGTTCCATTTCGTCCTCAAAATGGCATGGGGAGGCATTTGGAAAGGATCTTCTAATGGTTGCTCCCACTAGGCCCTATATACTATTATTCATAGTCATCTATATGTGTTGTTTTCTTGTATCATTCCCCTCGGGAAATCTTTTGGGAAGGCAAAACAAAAGTGAAGAATTAATTTTAAAGTGTCTTTTATTGCCCATAGGTACCTAACTTCCAAACTACTACTCCCATAAAATCAAAGTGGACATACCATTGATGAATGTAGGAAGCATAATGAACAGAAGAAAGGGGGTATTGTTACTGTCAAGAGTCCATTGTATACACTCGATACCAAGAAAAATTTTGGATGTATTACTTGGATATATATAAGAGAGTTTCCTCAAATGCCTCTTTTACACATACTTCTTCTATGGCTAAAATGGAGTTATGGCATGCTTGTTTTTTCCATTCAAACTTCAATAGTTTTTTACACATACTTCTTCTATGGTTAAAATGGAGTTATGGCATGCTTGTTTTTTCCATTCGAACTTCAATAGTTTTTTACACATACTTCTTCTATGGTTAAAATGGAGTTATGGCATGCTTGTTTTTGCCATTCGAACTTCAATAGTTTGCTACTTGCAAAATAAGGATATGAGTATTGGTTTGACAACACTTTTGAGTCCACTAAAAAGTATGCATATGAAGGTTGTATACTTGGAAAAATACATTGTGCCCCTTTCTCAAAGATGGTGCTACACATGCTACACAAAAATTGCAACTTGTTCATAGTGATATAAGTGGTCGGATCAAGACTCCATCTTTTGGCAAGCATGTATTTTTTGTTATCTTCATCAATGATGCAACATGCCATACTTGGGTGTATCCTATGAGAGTGAAGAATGAGGTATTCTCTTGCTTTAAAATATTTTTTGCTATGGTTGAAAATTTTTACGACAATGAGCTTTTGGATCTTTGCATGGATCATGGCGATGAGTATATGTCAGATGAATTTAATGCTTTTCTTTGTGAAGGAGGTATTGCACACCAATGTACAATGCTATATACACCACCTCAACAAAATGATGTTGCAAAGTGCAAGAATAGAACACTTCTTGAAATGGCACAATGTATGGTTAAAGGAAAGCATCTTCGAGATAAGTTTTGGATCTATGCGATCATGTGTGCAAACTATGTATTGAATCATTCCTACAAAAGCATTGAGAGTCATTACACCTTATGAGGCTTAGAATGGGCAAAAAACAATGGTTAGTCATATGTGCATATTTGATTGTTTGACATATGCTTCTATTCCATCACAGTAATGTCATAAACTTGATGAAAAGGCAAAGAAATGTATATTTGTTAGATATAGTAGTGAGAGAATAAAGTTTATCGGTTATACCATCCATTGACGAGCAAAATTATTGTCGATTGAGATGTGATATTTGTTGGAAATTCAGCTTATCCTTTACTTGAATGCAAATTTCAGCAAACACTTTGTTCACAAGATGTGTTTGATACATTCATGCTTTTGTTTCAAAGTGGTGCACTTGACTGCGATTATGTAGGCCATCCAAATGAGGTTCAAGAACTAAAATTTCTTAACCAAATATTGTTGAAAAAGTCAAGCCAAACATGGCTCCAAATTTCCAAAATTTACATAGAAATATGGCCGAAAAAGTCCAATCAAAGATGGCTAAAAATCTTCATCCAAACATCGCTAAGAATTTGCAAAATTTACAGCCACACATGGTTGAAACCCATGATATTCAACCCACTTTTGATGTACATTTTGATGATGTATTTTATATGAGGAATTGATGTCTGTCAAGGATGTATAATCTATGCCAAATTGGCTGCAAAAGACATTGCAAGATCGCAAGTTGAGTGCTCCTTTACTTGGTAGAACAAGATCAAGCTCTTAGCATGCATGACGTGACTTCGTTATTGTATCTCTTATTGCAACTGCATGTAATGAAGAGCCACTCACTTTTGAAGATGCTGTGATGATTCAAATTAGATGAGTACAATGCAATCGGAATTGAATTCTATTAAAAGAATTCTACTTTGGAGTTATATGAATTGCCAAAATGTAAGGATGCCATTGGTACTAAGTGGGTTTACAAGATAAAAAAAAGTCAGACAATAACATTGATTGTTACAAAGCCAAACTAATTGCAAAAGGTTATGTGTAAAAATATGGCATTGTTTATGAAGAGACTTTAGCACCTACTTTGCATATGAATACCATTCATTCTATGATTGGATTTGCTTCCCATCATGGTTGGAGAAAGTGCATTAAGTGGATATAAAAAAAGTTTTGTTGAATGGCGATTTGCAAGAAGAGATCTATGTGAAGAAACCTCCTGGATTTTTCCATCAAAGGTCAAGAGCATATAGCTTGCTTCTTGTGCAAGGCTTTGTATGGACTTAAAGAAGCTCCATGTGCATGGTATGACAAGATACATAAGCACTTAATTGCCCTTGGTTTTATATGTACCCCAATTGAAAGCACACTTTATGCATTCAAAGATGAGGCTAATCTTATAGTGCTTGTTCTTAATGTTCATGACATTGTATTGATTGGTCATGTGATGAGAAATTGGCATGATTATGGTTGATTTGTAGCATACTTTTCATTTCACATATCTTGGCCTTTTGGAGTATTACCTTGGCATCCAGTTTGTATTGATTAAGGGGGGAATTGTTATGCATCAAGCAAAGTATATTGAGAAATTACTTCAACATTTTGGTTTTGACGATTGCAAGTCTATCTCAACACCAGTGGAAATAGGATTTAGGTTCTCAATTGAGGATACATAAGATGCATTTGAGACTTCTCTTTATTAGCAAGCTGTGGGGTATTTGATATATGCATGTAACACAAGGTTGTATATAGAGTATGTAGTTTCCCAGTTGAGTCAATTTATGCATAGCCCTAACTCTAAGCATTAGCAAATTATAAAATGGTTGTTTAAATATCTCAAAGACACTTTGAGTTCTTGTCTCTTTTATGGCAGAGATGCTTAACCATGCTTGCATGCTTTTACAAATAGTGATTGGTTTGGTTGTTATGATACATGTATGTTCACTAGTGGTAATTGCTTTTTCCTTGGAGGATCATGCATATCTTGGTTGAGTAAAAAGTAGCCTACTATGGACAAATCAAATTGTGAAGCTGAGTACAGGGTAGTAGTTTTCATAATTATAGTGGGGTTTATACGGATGACATGCCTATTGATGGATCTATGCATGGAGATTGATGCACTTACATATATTTTCATTGATAGTTAGAGTGCATTAGTGGTCCCAAGAAATCTAGTTTTTCGTGTGTGCACAAAGCACATTGAGGTTCATTATCATCATGTCATAGAGCACCTTCATGCTGGAGATATTAGTTTGGTATATGTGTCTACACAAGATAATATGGAAGACATACTTACCAAAGCTCTTCCATGAGAAAACTTTGAAGTTTTTTCACAAAGTTTTAGGCTTATTATCTTGTGGGGGTTTATTTGTTACTCCCTATATGTGTTCATATCATTCGTTCTAGGTGGGTTTGTTACACTTATGTATCCCTTGAATAGCTTTGATCTGAACTGTTTCCCTATATGGGCACATTTTACTCTAGTGCTGGCTAGATGTTTTTTTCCCCATGTAACCATATATGCATGATATAATCATATGTGATGGTACATGGTACTTAGGGATTCACTTATAGCTATCACTTCACTCATTCTCATATTAGTGATCATCTATCTACAGAGTACAAGTTTTTAGTTGGTTATTGACAAGTGACAGAAATGACACTTATTATCATTTGGGACTTGAATACATTTAACATTACATATATGCAGGTGCAATTTCATTTACTTATGTTTTTTTAATAAAAACAAGTACATGTGTACCCTTGTGTTTTTAGAATTTTTTTTGCAAGTATTGAAGCAAGAAAAAGTTCTCGTGAAAAAAATCATACTTTCATGAGGGCGTGTAGTGCCCAATACTATATTTTTGCAAATGTTATTGCTTGAAAGTTTATGAGGCAAAGAGAAAGTGGCTTGGCTGCCACTAGAATTATGACTCTTATTCATTATGGTTATTTTTGTTTCAGCCCCATTTTATTGGAAAAATGCTATCAAAATTTTTATAGCTACATGGTGTTATATACCATGGAAAGACTAAAGAGATATAGTATCTGAGAGAGGAAGTCTATCTGTGTTTTTGAAGCAGTAGCAAAAGTAGATGCTTGTGAAGTAATTTTAGTACATAAGAGGACGCATGAGTGCATACATACTTAGATTTTCTTTGAAGAAGGTCTTTGCTTATTTTCTTATCATTCAAATGAGTAAGATTTTGGTAGAACATGAACAATTTTATGAATGTTAAGTTAACATGAAGAATTTCATGGTACATAGATAAAGCGGGACAAAGGTAATGGATCTTTGTCATATATATTTATGCCTAAGAGAATTTTGGAGGATAGATTCCTCAAGAATAACCAAAATTTTCTTTAAGTGATATGTAAAGAGTAATTCATGAGTGCATGAATACCTTTTTGTGAAAGGATATGCATGAACATTTGATTTACAATCATGTTCTTGATTGGGATATGATTGTGCTATGTTAATGATAATCAATAGAAGCATCATATGCTTCCATGCCAATGTTTAATATAAGAAGTAATGAATGCATAAGAAGTACAATGATTAGAACAACATCCATCAATGTGCACTTTCATTTGACAAGTAGATCGTATGTAAAGACTCCATTTCCATCAGGTGGTTTGCATTAAAAATTCAATTTGATCGATATTGATGATTGGACTATGCATGGGTATGTTCCCATTTCATAATACATCCAAAATAATGGATGATCATGTCTAATTAAAAGATTAATATGTCTCACCATGCTTAAGTTTTGAAGATAATTGTGGAAATAGTTAAAGAGGTAGCAACCTCAGAAAGATTTGGATGTTTCTCTTTGAGAGAATGCCTAAATTTATTGAAATTTTGAGATCACCTAGGTTAGAGGCTTTAGTTGAAGCCACCTATTTTTCAAGTATTTTGGATAGTTTTACAAAGGTCTGCTTACTTGATAATCCTTTGAATTATTTTTATTTCCTATGCATGTGTATTAGATGAGCCTTTTTCACATTGATTTTCATTAATTTTGAAGATCATTTAATAGGTCAAATGATCTCTGCACATACAAGTGCAACCTCTAGAATTTATTCAATAACCAGAGACCATATCACCTAGAGGTGATTGGTTCTCTTAGTTTATTTATCCAATTTGAGTGATTTTTTCTTTTAAACTTAGCTAGACACATAAAAATAGTGCTTAGAAAATCTCTAGATGAGATATAAATCCATTTAAGAGACATAATCAAAAGAGTGAAAGTTACCCAATGTAAAATTTTAGAATATTGTAAGTATAAATGTTGAATATTCTAGTCATATGAAAGGCCGAATTGTCCAAATACTTTGAAAACTATACCATTGAACGTATCCATATTGAGCTATATGCTATTTAAATTAGAAGAAAATAGAGAACATTTGATAGGTCAAATGCCCTCTGGTTCTCAAAACAATCTCTCGTCAAGATTTGCCAAAGATGGATACATGTGTTTGACGAACACATAGTTATTTCATATTGGAAGCTCCAATTGTAATTTTTTTCTTGGAAAAGATACTCCAGTAGCCTTTATGGCATACCTAAAATAGAGAAAAATAGAATTTATCTTCATAGTTAGAAGAGATTCGAAAAGCACAGGTGTATTGTTTGGAGGCTCACCTAAGTGCATGTGTAATAGAGATAAAATGATAAATTGCAATGAGTATTTGATTGAGTTTCAAGTTGAAATTTTGTGAAAAC
>CM035410.1:97808120-97815620 GCA_020310875.1 Ceratopteris richardii
GGAAGCATCTTTGCATAGACAATGAACTTCCTCTACAACATGATATTGCTCATCCATGTTCATCACATTCCACGCACCTTTCTACTACACAGTAGCATCGTTATAAGATGCTCTATTATGATACATTGAAATTGCCATGGAACTTCAAACGCTCTTCTTGTGTGAATTTATTAATTTGAAATGCAGTGTTGGCAAACACTTTTATTAGGATATGAGTGCTTATAAGCACTTATTATTAATGGACATAATGCTTATCAACAAAGATAAAATCAAAGATGCAAGAGTAACAAAGAAAATGATGCAATAAGAAACAAAGACGATGATGATATAAATCATGCTTCAAGATGAAGGGGGGGAGGGAAAGGAAGAATAAGATTAGTGATTATAAGCACTTTTATTAGGAAATTGAAATATGGGAGGGAGGGATTAAGAGAGTACAAGGATAGAGAACAATGTTGATGAGGAAGATAATAAAAATTGATCTGAAGAAGCTGGAACCCTAAAAAGAATAACCTATGCTCTGATACCATGTTGAAATAACAAAGCACTACTCCTACTCCACTATTAATCATACATTAATCAAACTAAGGAGGAAGGAAAAAAAGATAAGAAAACATGATGAACCAAATAAATAGAAATGAACTTACAAAGAATGCCCTATGAGCATGGAGAATCCATGAGGAGAGGATGCACACTCTTGGCAATGAGCTAGAGTGGAATGAGCTTGTGAGGAGTGAGGAGAGGCCTTGCTTATATGGAGTTTGGGAGAATTCCCTTGCATGTGGGATAAATGAGCTTGCATGAGAATGAAAGTCCTCTTGGACAAAAGGGTGGAGCATGAAACTCTCAACACAAAGTACACATGTGAACAAAAATCAAACAAATTGGACAATGTTTAATATTAAATGAGGGAAAGAAGACCCCTCCTTGAAGTATTTACCTCTTTTCTCAAACAAATATTGTTATCTTTTTGATGCTTCTCATTCCTCTCTTATCTTTACTTGATGGAAATCATAAATTTATGTATACCTTTCATCTCCCATCTTCTTTCTTTCAGCCTCCTCTTTCTATGTTCTTCTTTTCTCTCCTTCTTTTCTCTTTTCTTGTGGAGTTCTTCATGGAGAGAATGTGGGAGAGATGAAATAACAAGACTGGAGAAATAGTTTTGAGCATGCATGGATGCACGAGAAATGAGTATGCTCTTCATCGTCCCTCACATCCCTTCTTGTTCTTTATCTCTATTTCTCTTTGATAAGAGGAGAGATCAATTAACACATGAATCTATGCATGTGGGGACGCAGATGAAAATACCTTTTCATTTCACCTTCCTTCATCTCTATCTTCTATTCCTTCTTCTTCCATCTTATTCTTCTCTTTCATCAAGATCATGTATGGAGATTATGGGAGAAAGGTGAGCAAATGAGTGTGGATTTTCATGGTATATCTAAAGAGGTGCATATACATATTGCATACTTGAATATGAAGGTTGAAGAGAGTTTCCTTGCATCCCTTTTTTCCACCTCCTTTTTATCACCTTCTCACCTCCTCCTCTGCATGCTCAAGCGAGCTGCTCTTGATGAAGTGCTCTGGTTGGCTACCATTCCCTTCAAATCCAAGAGAATGGGTGGAATACCTCTTAGTTCTAGATCTTTGGGAGAGGTTTCTATGCATGTGGGAAAGGGTAGCTTGTATGGATGGCATGGAGGCCTAAGAAGAAAGCATTTGGACGTAGTTATAGCCTATGAAAAACATTCTTCATGACTTTTTAATATATTAAAAGGGGAGGAGATTAGACAATCATGTAGCTATGTGAGAGAGGCCCTCCAAATCTTCCTCTCTAGAAAAAGTATCCTTTCCAAACCCCCTACTCTTAATATAAAGAGTGGTGCACAATATGAGGATTCCCAACCTCACATCCTATTCATAAGGTCCAAATCCTTAATTTATAGCAAATAGATAGCTATATAGATGAATGGAGGGATGGATCGACCATTAGATGGATGGATTGGATCGACTGATAGATGGATGGGCTAATGGGTGAATGGATGGATTGACGGATTCATTTATGTATGGATTGGTGGATGGATAGATTAATCCATTGATCTTTGATAGATGGATAGATATATAATATATGGTTCAATGGATAGATTGGTGGATAAATAGATGGATAATGATGGATTTATATATGGATAGACATGTGGATGGATAGATAGATGGTTAGATGGATGGATATATGAATGGATGTATGGATGGCTAGCGAGATGGATAGATGGGTGGTACATTCCTATACAGGTCAGTGGATGGAACAATGGATAGAATTATGGATATGGATTAATGATTGAAAGGCAAGAAAGCTAGAGTGTTCGATAGAGTGATGGATTGAGTAGTGAATGGATTGATGAATGGGTGGATGGAGGGTTGTTTATGGCAATGGATGGATTGTATCGATGGATAGACTATCAATATATCCATACATACACACATCACATGTATGTGTGTGTGTGCCATCTCATCATGTGATAATGGGTCCATATGGGTTGAAGACTAAGGTTTGAAATATTCAAATTTTGGAATAGTTCAACCATTTAGTTATGTGGATAGGGTAAGAGGGTTCTCTTCATTGTAGTTCTCTCATGCTCTTTACAAATAGGTGTGCTACTAGTATTGATTTATTATAGGAGAGCAAACATGGTTCACTTGTCTTCATATTGTTTGAGGTTGCTGCTTTATTGCTCAACCCCATGCTCTCAGTCTATCCCTACAGATGTTTTTCCAATACCATACCTTTTTTCTCTCTTGTCCTTATTCCTTCTCTCTCTACCTTTATCTCTCTCTTTCTCTATCTTTGTTTATTTGGTCTAGTTCATGAAGATGATATTGGAGTGTTCTACAAATTCACAAGTTTTGTGGGGTATTTGTTGATATATTTTGGTAGTGATGTGTGTGAACACACTTAGGACCTCCAGAGTACTTTTTTCCCTCTGTAGGAGGTTTGTTCCCCCGACTTGTATATATGCCTATAACCATAACATATCACTTATCTTTGTACATTCACTTGGTAATACATTCAATATTGTGTATACTGCTCCAAGCTTCTTCTTCTTCCTTGTGCTCTTCTCGTGCTTCCACAGACCTCAAACTCCAACAATTGGTAATAGAGTAGGTCGCTACTTCATCCAACATGTTGTCAACACCCTTTTGTTCACATCCTTAGAATCGCACAAAAATTGGTGAGCAAGAGTTCAAAATTACTTCATTGTGTGGCATCAAAATTTTGATATGAACTGATTTCGGCCTCTGAACACACTATCACAGTGCCTATGTAGGAAACTTCCTCCTTTTATGCCAAACATATATACAAGTTTTGATTCACCATTACAAGTGGCTCAAAGTCTACTATAGGTTTAACAAAGCTTGATAGTGTAGTTTTGTTCAAAATTTTGAGATATAGTCATTTTTTTGCATCAGGGTATTTTGGCAATGGCCATGGATAAAAGCAATGATGTATTTCGTATGTTGGTTGTTGAGGATAATTTGAATGGGACTAATTAACCATCATGGGCATATATGATGTGTCATGTATTAGTAGCAAAAGGGTTATGGAATCTTATGCAAGGTATTGAAAAATGTCTTACTACACTTGTGAATACAATTATTGGAGGTGATGCAGATGGCATTGAAGATGATGATCTTCCGATCCCTGTTTGTGTTGTGGTTCTTGCTACACCTACTATAGAGAAAATTTGATGGGATGGTAGAGATGCTCAACACATGCATTGATAGCTTTGTCTATCAAACATGCAATTATCCCTCACATTTGCTCTTGCAAAATAGCAAAGAATGCTTAGGATACACTTATCACTTAACAACCGGCAAGAAATGAGGCTTGTGTTGCTTACCTCTGAAAACAGTTGGAGAGTGAGCATATGAATGAAGGAGATTCTATTGGACAAGTTTTTGAAAAAGATCAAAGATTTGAAGGAGCATCCGCTTTCCACTGATGAAGTCTTGTGAGATAGTTCACTTGTGTAGAATGTCTTAATGGTCTTCCATATTCATATCAGAGTTTTTCTTCTACTCTTCGATTGATGATGAAAGGCAATCCGAATGCTTCAGCGTTTGAGAAGTTAGTCTCTGTTTTGTTGCAAGAAGATCAATCTAGCAGAACAGGTCCATTGTGCATGTTGTAGATCAAGATTTCTTAGATAGTCAGAAGGGCAAAGGTAAATGGATCTCATCTATTAGTAAGTAAAAATCTGGTAATGTTGCACACTCGAAGAAGGAAGACAAAGATGAGAAGAAAACAGAAAAGCATAAACAATTTTGCAAACACTGTAAAGAAAATGATCATGTCGTAAAGAGTTGTCCAAAATTGGCTACAAAAGAGGCAAAGAAGAAAGAGGTTGGAATGGTTGTTGTAGACGCCTCTACACCAAAACAAAGTTTGCTAATCTTGTGCAAAATGAAGAATGGTTGTTTACTATTGTTTACAACTATGACCCATCTTCTTATGAGTAGTGTATGTCTACGGTAGACACATATGTTTGGTACTTTGATAGTGGGGCAACCAAACATATTACATGACAACACAGTTTCTTTAGTTCACTTGAGCCTACCCCTATAGCTAATACTATCACATGTGCAAACAACTCCTCATATCCTGTAATGGGAGTTGATAAGATCATTTTGACTATTGCGGATGGTACTTCTTTCACATTGTCAGATGCTTTGTATGTGCCACGATTCAAGAGAAATCTATTTTCAGTTTTAGCATTAGCCAAGATTGGCTTGGTTGTCAAATTTGTTGATGACAAGTGTACAATTCATGATCTCTCAAATGGTGATACCATTATTGCTTATGGCATTTTATGTCGTGAGTTGTATAAGCAAATAGACTATGCAAAATCTGCAAATGATTCAACATGTGCAGTACAAGATTCTTAGGTAGATGCAAAGCTTTGGCATGCATGCTTTGGCCATTTGTCTTATGCTAGTTTGCTACACCTAATTAAATTTTAAATGGTGTCCTCCCTGCCCAAACTCAGGCACCCTGTAAACATGTTCATGAAGGCTGTATTTTGGGCGAAATGCAACATTGTTCCACCTTTACTTTGTGACTTTCATTGATGATTTTTTGAGGCATGCATAGGTGTATCCATTGAAAGCAAAGTCTGAAGTGTTTATGTGAGTCAAAGAGTTTTGGTTATGGTTGAAAATTTGTCAACATGCAAATTGGGCACCCTTTGTTCTGATCGAGGGAGGGAATACATGTCACTACTAGAAATAGGGGGCATAGCGACGCCCCCGAATTGAAAAAAAAGTGGGGCTCGTCAAATTAAAAAAAAATGCATCCCAAAGAGCGTCGCTAACTAGCGACACTTTTAATGACGTTGGCAAACTGCCTGCAACCCGGGATCATCGCATACACGATGTCTTGGTCTTTCAGAGTGTCGCATAAGCGACGCTCTGGGATGTTAAAGAAAATTTTTGATTTCTCCTGACACATTTGTGCCGGGATTAGGACGAGAGAGAGAGAGAGAGAGAGAGAGAGAGAGAGAGAGAGAGAGAGAGAGAGAGAGAGAGAGGAGAGATCGACATGCACATCCCATGAAGCAGGGTACCCACACACACACACACATACACACACATATTTACACACACACACACATACACACACATACACACACATACACACACATACATATGCATACACACATATACACATAGACACACACACATACACACATAGACACACACACATACACACATACATATTAGACACATACACACTTGCACACACACAAACACACATCCACACACATTTCCACACACACATACACATGCATACACACATATATATACACATACACACATATATGCACACAGACACACATACACACATAGACACATACACACACATACACACATATTTACACACACATATATACACACTAATTTACATACACACATACACATGCATTCACACACACATATATACACACATAGACACACACATACACACATAGACACACACACACACACATCCACACACATTTACACACACACATACACATGCATACAAACACATATATATAGATACACACGTATATACAGACATAGACACACACATACACACATAGATGCACACACATACACACATAGACACACACACATACACACACATATACACACACACATATAGACACATACACACACATATATGCATACACACACACACACACGTAAAGAGACATACACACACACATACATGCATACATATACATACATAATGCATATGCATATGTATACATACATACTTACATGCATACACACACATACACATACATGCATACATATGCATACATACATGCTTAAATGCATACACACACATACACACATACACGTACACACATATATATGCATACACACACACACACACTTAGAGAGACATACACACACATATACACATACATGCATACATAATGCATATGCATATGCATATGCATACATACATACTTATATGCATACACACATACACACACATGCATACATATGCATACATAATGCACATGCATATGCATACATAATGCACATGCATATGCATACATACATGCTTAAATGCATACACACACATACACACGCATACACACATACACATACACATACACACATACACACATATATATGCATACACACACACACACACACGTAAAGAGACATACACACACACATACACACACATACACATACATGCATACATATGCATACATAATGCATATGCATATGCATACATACAGACTTACATGCATACACACACATACACACACATGCATACATAATGCACATGCATATGCATACATACATGCTTACATGCATACACACACATACACATGCATAAACACATACACATACACACATATATATGCATACACACACACATGTAGAGAGACATACACATACATGCATACATATGCATACATAATGCATATGCATATGCACTCATACATACTTACATGCATACACACACATACACACACATACACACACATGCATACATAATGCACATGCATATGCATACATACTTGCTTACATGCATACACACACATACACACGCATACACACATACACATACACATACACATACACATACACATACACATACACATACACATACACATACACATACACATACACATACACATACACATACACATACACATACACATACACATACACATACACATACACATACACATACACATACACATACACATACACATACACATACACATACACATACACATACACATACACATACACATACACATACACATACACATACACATACACATACACATACACATACACATACACATCCACATCCACATGCACATACACATACACATGCACATACACATACACATACACATGCACATACACATACACATACCCATCGCATACGCATACGCATACGCATACGCATACGCATACGCATACGCA
>CM035410.1:97820620-97883120 GCA_020310875.1 Ceratopteris richardii
TATATATTCATATCTTTAACTTGTCTTTTTCCTAGGATTAAAAGTGAAAGCATTAAATGTTCCTTTTTAATGCTAAGATATGGCGGAAGATTATAGTTTATGACTACCACTGGCCATGTTGACCATTTACTAGATTTCATGGAGAATGGATTAACCCCATGTAATGGAATCCTAACTTTAGATTTTGTGGATTTTGTGCAAATTCAAGCCATGTATAATCAATATGCTGAAAAGCAACACTATCATGAGGAATTCTGATTATTCCATGAGTACTTTTATGATCATGTCCCCATGTCAAAAGCTTTGATAATTTGGGGCTTTGAAACATGTCTAATCCGTGGAGCCAATGGAAAATGTCTCAATACCTTTTTTGGGATTTTACCTTCTTCGTCCTTATATCGAGGAGATTGACATTTGGGACATGTCAAAGAGTCTGCATATTCACCTCTATATAAAATACAATCATTAGGAAATGCATATATACATTGATAATCTATACCAAGATTGTTAATTATCTTCTTCATTTCATCATGTGAGGTAGGAAGAACATTCTGACTTGGTAAAAACGTTTCAAATAATAACCTGTAAGTTAAAAAAAAAAAGACATATTAATAAAAATAAATAAATGAATATACACATATATATGCATATAATTTTATATATGTGTATGCTTATGTGTATGTGTATGTGGATGTGTATATGCATGTGCATGCGTATACATATGCATATGTGTATATGTATGTATGTGTGTATATGTGGTTTATAGGTGTATATGTATGTATATATATGTATGCATATGTGTATGCATATATGTATGTGTATGTGTGTATATATGTGTATGTATGTATGCATGTGTATATGTATGAATGTGTATGTATGTATGTATATGTATGTATGCATGTGTAGCTATGTATATTTGATTTCATTTTTAATTTTTTTTGTATATTGTGGTTTGTAGAATTTCATATCTAGACCACTGAATTGTTTGGCTATCTCCCATTTTATAGTCAATCTATTAGTTGCCTTGCTAACTAAGACTTACATATTTGTTTACAAGGATTAAGTATCAGCTAACTGTGGAGGTATTAGGTTTTTTGAAAATAAGACAAGCAAATTTCTCTTGACGATTTTGGAAAATGGATGAATAATTCTAAAGTATGGGCGGACATGAAGTGTTCATTCAATGCAAGTTCTTGTTCTTATCGTGGCTAAGGTAAAAACAAAAACCTGCATTGAATGAACACTTTGTGTCTGCCCATCCTTTAAAATTATTCTTCTATCCTTCAAATTCTTCGAGGTAAATTTAATTCTCCTATTTTGACTTAATACCTCCATAGCTAACTCATACTTAATTTGTATGCAAAGTTCATAAAAGAGTTAGCAGCACAGGTATTAGGCCGACTAGGATAGGAGAAGCAGATGTGTTAGGAAGATTCTAAAGGTTGGGCGGACAATTCCAAAGGTTAGATGGACAAAATATCTTCATTTGATACAAGTATGTATAATTTGACTTTACTCTCGTAACATGTGTATGTATGTTTATGTGTATATATATGTGTATGTATGCATGTGTAGCTGTGTATATTTGAGTTCATTTCTAATTTTCTTTTTGTTTATTGTGGTTTGTAGACTTTCATATAGATATCTAGACCATTGAATCGTCTGGCTGTCTCCCATTTTATAGTCAATCTATTACCTTCCTTGCTAACTAAGGCTTACATATTTGTTTACAAATATAAAATATCAGTTAGTTATGGAAAATAGGAGGACCAAATTTATCTTGAAGATTTTGAAAGATGCATGAATAGTTTTAAAGGATGGGCAGTCAGAAAGTGTCCATTCAATGCAAGTTCTTGTTCTTACCTTAGATAAAGTAAGAATAAAAACTTGCATTGAATGGACGCTTTCTTTCTGCCCATCCTTTAAAATTATTTTTCCATCCTTCAAAATCTTCAAGATAAATTTGGTCCTCCCATTTTCCTAATGACCTAATACCTCCATAGCTAACTGATCCTTAATATTTGTATGCAAATTTCTTAAAAAAGTTAGCAGCACAGGTATTAGGTCGACTAGAATAGGAAAAATAGATGTCTCATGAAGATTCTAAAGGTTGGGTGGACAATTCTAAAGGCTAGATGGACAAAACATCTTCATTCGATACAGGTATGTATAATTTGACATTACTCTCACAACATGTGTATGTGTGTATATGTGTGTGTATATTTATATGTGTGTATGCATTCATGTATAATTATGCGTATGTCTATATATGCATGTATTTATATACCTTAATAGTGCCAAAACAGATACATTACTCCATCCAAAACGATTTTGAAGTTTGGGAATAAGTAAGCTCACACTTAGTCGTGTCAAATGACTTCCTTCATATACATGCTTTAGACATTCCTCTCAAAGATATTTCTCATTTTTAGAAATATCAATGCTCTCATTGTCATTTTGATACCAATCCTCAATAAAATCTGCCATGCCATAGTCGCACAAATTTTGTACTTTATCTTCTTTCGAATATAGATCTTTCAACCTTGCATATTTCACAAGATCACTTTTGCATAGCCTCCTCATATAAGCTTCTGATAAATGAGGTCTTACTTGCAATTGTGAATGGTGTGGAGGAATATCATCAACATCATATGTTGGAATCTACACACATGAATAAAAATCATTAGTATTCCATAAATGAATAAAAAGTAAACTTTAAACATAAAATTAAAAATATAAGTTATTAGATATGGATAGAAGATTTTCATTCTCTCTCTAGCTAAAAGGTGCTCTTGGAGGTCTACGCCATCCATAATTCACTAATAATTCATCACCAGTATGTAATGTAGCATTGACAACTATGTATCTTGATACATCTCTACTCATGCATGGTGATTCATGACTATTTTCATGCTCCTCAAATGTGCAATTAGTCCTTGAACTATTATGTAACCCTCGACTACTATTTATTAAACTTGCTATATTTCCATGCGTGTAAGGTCTTCCATCAATATACAATCTTTTATTTTTTGCATGTGAAATCCTTCTACTAGTAAGGGATGTTGCATTCAAGCATATTCCATAAGTACTCATGCTTTGAACATAACATGCAAGTCGATGCCAATCTCCGCATCCATATATAGGACCACAAAATGACATAAGAGTGACTTCAGAGTTCGGAGGCACATACAAATCCTCTACAATAAAGAGACCACGACCAACATTAGTAATAGTGGATGGAGCAATCATATAGTGATTACCCCAAAAGTTGAAAACCTCTCCATCTAAAGGAAGTGGTCCTCTATTCCATCCTCCATATCTTGTTTTATCATATGTTTGTACTAGAGAAAGATCCCGAGCTGGCAATAGATAATCTCCAGCCGTTTCAGTCTCTAAACCAGGAGGTAGAGGATTTCTAGAAACCTCTGCTTGTAATTGATGAACAACAAGTCCATCACGTGTACGAGGTATATTAACATTATGAGAAAAGTTATCATCATCATCATCATCATCATCGAGCAAGTATTCATGTATATCAACAGTAATATGATTTTGTATATGGTTTTTAAATAAAATAATGACATTAATTTATAAAAGAAGTACATACTCAAGCATTATCACATTGACTAGGTGATGGTGCACGCTCAAAAGTACCATACTTTGCCTCATGTTCAATACATTCCAATCGTGGCCTTTGATACGTGCCATAGCAAGAGTTACACCAACATATAATATGCTCTTGATAGTAAAATTCATCATAATGTCATGTAAGCGATGGTAAAGCATTGTAAAAAGCACTGCAATTGGCATCGCATAAACGACATTATTTATGCAATGCAAAAGAGCATCGCTTATGCAACACTTTTTTAAATCACCGTTTTGGCGACGCTCACTACGAGCGTTACACATCCTATCGTGCCACACGTCAATAAAAATATCATTTTGCTCATCGTTTAACCGATGATCCGCGCTGAACACTTGTTGCAATACTTTTTGCAATTTTATAGCGACGAAATTGTGTCGCCTTAACCGTCGCTATGCGCCTGTATTCCTTGTAGTGTGTCTTCTGATTTTAATGCATTTCTAGCTGAACACAGGATAACACGTCAGTGCACATTGCCCTATACACCTCAATAGAATGGAGTTGTTGAAAGAAACAATAGGTCTCTCATGGAGATGGCAAGGTGTATGGTCAAAACTCAGGATTTATCACATAGCTTTTGGCTTGAGGCTATTATGTGTTCAACATATGTACTTAACAGGTGTCCCACCAAAGCATTGTAATCTATCACCCCATATGAGGCTTAACATGGTTGTAAGCCATCTATTCCTCACCTGCATGTCTTTAGTTGTCTAGCATATACATTAATGACCGAACGACAATGCAAGACATCGGATGATAAAGCAGTGAACTATATTTTTGTTCAGTATAGTTATGAAAGCAAAGGCTATCGTATATATCATCCATAGACTAAAGGCATTTTGGTTATTTGTGATGTTGTTTTTGTGGAAGATGCAATTCAACCATTACTTTCATGTACCAAGGAGACATCAGTCAACTCCAAAGTTGTGTATGAAACTTTACTACCTCTGTTTACAGGTGGACAATAAAGTGTAGTGCTGGTCCAAATGAGGCAATTTCTTAGCCTTTACAAGTTTCACATGATGATTTAGATCATTCAATTTCTGATGGAGTTGTTGATGAGAGGGCTAATATAGAGGAGGCAAAAACTATGCCTCAATGGTTTGTGCATACTTTTCGAGATAGCAAATTAGACGCATCTCTATCATATCATACTCGTTTAAGATCTTAATGCTTCTTTTGCATCAGATTGCTATGCAATGGCTGCCTCTAGTTTTTGTGATGAGAATGAGCTTGTTTCCTTTGATGAAGCACAAAATTCAGAAAATATGATGATACTATGAAGAATGGTTCCTGATCTTTATGTGATTTGCCTCCTAGAAGAAAGGCCATTGGCTCTAAATGGGTATACATGCTAAAGCATAAGCATGATGGAACAATTGAAAGGTATAAGGCTAGGCTTGTTGCAAAAGGTTATGCTCAAGAGAGAAGCATTGATTTTGATGAGACCTTTGCACCTACATGCCGGATTACTACCATTCATGGCATTTGTGCACTTGCAATTCGTCATGATTGGAAGGTACATTAGTTGGACATTAAAACTGCATTTCTAAATGGTGACTTACATGACATTAAAATTGCATTTTTGAATGGTGACTTACATGAAGAAGTGTATGTATTTCAGCCCTATGGTTTTGTGCAAAAAGTGCATGAAAACAAAGTGTGTAGGTTGAAAAAGGCATTATATGGTTTGAAGCAAGCACCAAGTGCTTGGTATGAAAAGATACATATCTACTAGATTGCCCATGGTTTTCAGAATAGTCAAAGTGAGAGCACCTTATATGTTAAGCATGAAAATGATGAACATTTGATCATGGTTGTGTATGTTGATGACATGTTGCTCATGGTCCTAATGAGAAGCATATTGCTGAATTTAAGGCTGATTTGCATGCCTCTTTTGAAATGTTAGATTTGGGGCATTTGCATCATTATTTGAGCATTCAATTTATGCAAGCTGATGGGGGAATAGCTTTGTGTCAAACGAAATATATTGACACATGATTATAGCATTTTGTCTTTGAAGATTGTAAATCTATTACCACTTCTATGGAAACATGTTTAGAGGTTGAGTCTTCATGATGCTAGAGATGCATTTGATGTTGTTCTCTATCAGCAAGCTATTGGATGCTTGATTTACTTGTGCATAACTCGGCTTGATATTCAGTTTTCTGTCTCTCATATGAGTAGCTTTATGCATTTCCCATGTGTCAAGCATTTACAGGTGGTTAAGTGCATCTTCTGCTACTTGACTGGTACCCGAATACTTGGATTTTTTTATCCCAAGGGGCGATCACTATTGCTAGATTTACATGCCTTTTTTGACTTAGAGTGGGTTGGTTGCTATGAAACATGTGTGTCCACCAGTGGTTTTTTCTTCATGCTTGGTAGCTCATGTGTATCTTGGTTGAGCAAGAAGCAGCCTACTATGACCACTTCTAGTTGCGAGGCTAAGCATAGGGTAGCTTTCACAATGAGTGTTGAGTGTGTGTGGCTCGGATTTCTTTTTGCTGATTTGGGTGTTGGTCAGATGCCTGCCACCACCATTTTCACTGATAATCAGAGCACATTGGCAATTGCAAGGAACCTTGTGTTCCATGCTCGCACAAAGCACATTGAAGTGCATTGTCATTATGTCAGGGAGAGGTTCTCTAATGGAGAGATTAGTTTGGCATATGTGCACACATAGGATAACATTGTAGATTTTTTCACAAAGGCTCTACCTCAAGAGAAGTTTTGAAGCTTTCAGCAAAGCTTTGGGCTTACTTCCTTTTGTGAATTGATCTCTTTTCACATAGCTTGACACTTCCTTCTACATGAGTGCAAGGTACTTGTTCACCACATCACCCCCAAGGGGGGATTTGTTGATATATTTTAGTAGTGATGTGTGTAAGACCGTTAAGACACTTTTTTCCCTCTTTAGGAGGTTTTTTACCTAGCTTGTATGTATGCTTGTAACCCTAAAAAGTCACTTATCTTTGTACATTCACTTGGTAGTACTTTCAATATTGTGTGTTGTGCTCCAAGGGTCTTCTTCTTCCTTGTATTGTTCACATGCTATCACAGATATCAAGTTCCAACAGTATTGAGAGAGTAGTTGAAACTAAATGAACTTGTTTCTATGCACATTTCTTTCTCGCATGCTATACTTGAGATATATGGAAATGCCTTGATGTTGAGAGTATGAACCAATATACATGCAATGATTGAAATTATGTTTCTAGTTTTTCTTAAGGTGTTATGGTTTGTACTCCATTTGTTACTATGAGTATATAGGATGCAGAGATAGTTGTGGGTTGTAGTGTAGGATTCCTTGTGATTGTTATAGATTTTGTTGCCCATCATAATTGGGATAATTTCATGTTGTATTATTAGATAGGGACGAGATTGCTATTATGAATAATATTTCTACTCAAGGATGCATTGTTTTTTATGTGGGACCGCACATTATTTTTTATGGAATATGTTTAAGCTACCAATAAGAGATTTGGTACGTATACTACATAATGTAAATATATTTTTTTGGCCTTAATGCAACATATGCTATTGCCATGATAAATTATGTTGCAATGAGTGTTTGAAATCACTCACAGAAAGTCATTCATGACAATAGCTTTGGTATTAGATTCGCTCACCCACTTCATCTATCTTGTGCTCTTAATCCATCTGTGCATGTGTTTTGCCAAGTTTATACCTTTATTCTCTCTTGTGCTTACTCCCTCTCTCCCTCCCTCTCTCTCTCTCTAGATGATTCTAGTGAGAGCACAACAACCATGTAATACTGGCTTACATGGCCACCTCCTGATGAATGAGATCAATAATCCAATGTGGAAGATTGATCATCATGTGTGTCAGCTAAATGCAAGCTGAACCAAATTTTTTTGTGCAACATTGTGAATCGGTCACACACAACAAAATGTTGCATGCACATTCTCAAATGCATAGCGATGTTGGGAGTCATAGCCACCATGTCTTTGAGCTTCATCAAATTTTGGTTCTTCTATTGTCTAGAACCAATCTTTCTTTCTCTATGGGAATATGCATACCTCTCATATCTAGGCCTTCTTAAACTCAATTATTGGCTAGAAGGAATCATTTTAACTCATTCCAATGCGTTAATGATGGAACCACAAATGTGCTTGAAGTGATGTGGTCCTGGGCAAGAGTGAGTGAGTTGATGAAGATAAAAACATTGTATGAAATCGTGTGGCTGCAAAGTATTCAACCTAGACTGCTTTCTGCCATACTCGCCTTAGGTTAGCTGTGTTTTGTAGCTTCTCAAACTATCTAGTGAAGAAATGGTATTTTTCCCATGTGATTTTATACTCAATCTCAACTTCCCACATGTATGCACCCTCTCCTAGTAGTCCTTCCATCTCATTGAACCAGTGTGAGTTCTTACTAACTCTCATAGTGTGACCTATGGGTGGATTCTATATCCGGATAATTTGAATTACCTGCATCTCTTCAGGACGCTTCTTTGGTTCAGGTTGAATAGGCAAGTTTTCTATGTTGGCCCTCTGATAAGTAATTCTTGCTTGCAAACTAGTTTCTTCCATGTCTTCCATTGTGCTAGCAATGATTGTAGCACCTAAAACTGCTAGAAGTAAGAAGAAGCTCTGGCCACACCTAGACCAATAGAAGTAATACTAACTTCCTGTCTGCTCGCCAATATAGGGGTTATATTAATGTGAACATATTTCATGAAATGTGGCAAATAAGTTGTAAAATAGATCATTCTTTATAGTTTTCCAACCACACTCCTCTTATCATTAGTATTTTTAGAAATTTCCCTAATCACAAGGTAGGTTGGCCTCACTTGGATGCTTCCCTTCTTAAGCTTCCCTCTATTTTTGAGAAGACAAAGAACATTTTCACTTACCATTTTTCCACTAACATTCCCCCGCTCTCCACTTGGGAGAAGTCTATCTTAGAGGTTCAGAGACTTTTTACCTACTATAAGAACTTGGCTACGAAAATCAAACTTTACAGCAGGTTGAAGATCATATAACAGATTGAAGACATTAAAGTTGCCTCTTCTAATAACCTTAGGGACCATTAGAGGATTATTGATCTTCAATACAAGTTAAAGCAGGAAGACTACCTCTTGGCTCATAGTTATCTAGCTTCATCAAGAGAATTTTGGGCTGGTAAGATTGACAAACCCAATAAACATATGTTTGGGCTGATGAAAAAGAAAAAAGCTAAGGACTTCATTCCTTTGCTCAAGTTTGATGGACATGTGATCAATATTAAAGAGAGCTTGCAAGAGGCCGGTTAGCTTCTTTACTAATGTATTCTCTAGAACTCCCAAGTGGGGGGAGGACATCCAAAGAGCAAGGGCCCTTATTGCTCTTAAAAGGAAAAAAATGATTCCTAGTGGATAGGCCTTTCTTTTGGGCCTACCCCTCTCTGTTAGTGAGGTTAGAGATTCCATCAGTAAATTGAAACCTTTCAAATCTCATGGTCTTCATGGGATCCCTAATGAATTCTTTTTTGTTCTCAAGGATTTTATTACTCCCATTGTTCTCTTGACTTGGCAAGATGCTTTGAGAAGAGGTGCCCTTTTTGCTTTTATTAACACTAGACTTATCAAGCTAATCCACAAAAAATGATCTAAAGATGATCTCAATGATTGGAGACATATAACTTGTTTCACTTCTATATACAAGATCTTCTCCTCCATATTGGCCAACAGATTGAGCACCCTGATAAACAAAATCATCCTGCCTGGTCAAAAGGGCTTCATCAAATATATTAGGTGTGATTATTTCCATTTGGGAAGGTGTGGATAATGCTAATGAGAGCAAGCAATATTTTTTCTTTTTTAAAATTGACTTTGACAAAGCCTATGATAGAATTGACTTGAACTTCATCTTCTTGTCTATGTAAGATATTGGACTTGGTAGGAATTTCAATAGATATATGAGTATCCTCTTTGGAAATGCTTTCTCCAGGGTCACTATGAACTAGCATATTTCTTTCCCATTCAAGCTCCACAACTCCATTAGAAAAGGATGTCCTCTAGCCCCCCTTTTGTTTGCCATCACCAGTGATGCTCTTATTTGGTTGATCAAAGACTATATGGACAGGGATCTTACTAGGGGTATTAACATTCCTAACTCTAGCAATCAACTTGGCCTTCAGTTGTTCCCAGATGACACCAAGATGAGAACTCTTGCTAATGATTTGTGTGCTGAAAATTTTCTTAAATGTATGGACCTTTTTTGTATTGTTATTGGCTCTAAAGTCAATCATTCCAAGAGTTGTTTTAAATCCTCTTCTAATTGCATTCTTGCTTGTATATTAAATCATGGCTGTGAAATCATTCAAGAAGGTACCATTTTTTGTCTTCTGGGTATCCCTATGGGATTTAAAGTCTCTTTTGATCAAAGGTGGGAGTGGATTATGCATAGATTCAGGAACAAGGTCTTTAATTGGATGACTCTCCAAAGCAACAAAACTCATAGAGTCTTGCAGGTGATAGCCTTGGCCAGATGATTCCTCTGGGGAGGACATGAAGAGACTTCAAAAATTCCTAAGGTTGCTTGGAAAATATGATGTATGAGAAAAGAAGAAGGAGGTTAGGTATCCTTTATCCTATAAAGCTAGCCAATCACCTGTCTCCAAAGGGGGTTTTGAGAGCAACTCAGTCTGACGACGTCTAGGCCTATCTGTTGAAAAGGAACTATGCTTGCCAAACAGAATTATCAACTGAACCACAAGTTTTCCAATAACTCTTTTTTCTTCCCACAAGAATCGATTTGGAATGGATGGCTGAGTAAAGAAGACAAAAACAACCTGTGTATAAGAATGAATAAGTATAGAAAATTTGGTTTTGTGATGTGGAACAATTTTCTCCACTCAAGTGAGTTTATGGACAATAACTCTATCATGAACCTGACTGGCCTTTCTACTGCCTATAAATAGTTGCTGATTATTTTTAAGGACAAGCTGCAAAGAAAGCTACAAGAGTGCAACCAATGTTGGGCCATCTCACTATGTAAAGTTGCTAAGGTTACCACTAGTACAAGAAAAAATATACTTATGTCTCATCCATCACAGCTAAGTTGAACTCGAGGTGGAAGATCAACTAACCATCTCATCATTGGAAATATAGGTTCAGAATTCTATTGACTATTCCCAACCTCACCAAACATTCCATTCTCCAACGGTTGATTATTCACAATGGGATCTAGATAGGAAACATAGCTAAAATATGTAACTTGAATATGGGAAGTGTTATTTCTATGATGAGGTGGTGGATCTTGCCCATCTTTTCCTCAACTTCAAACATGCTCAGAAATTCTAGAACATTACCAACAAATTCTGTCAAACTACTGGTCTGACTACACTTGGCTACATGG
Organism: Ceratopteris richardii; assembly: GCA_020310875.1. NCBI lineage: Eukaryota > Viridiplantae > Streptophyta > Polypodiopsida > Polypodiales > Pteridaceae > Ceratopteris > Ceratopteris richardii. Next base: position 97,831,628 of record CM035410.1, read on the forward strand.
AGGTGCTCCTTGGTGTCTGTAACAATATGGATTTGATACTATGCAATGGTGGAGGGCTCATATCCTCTGGAGCATCTGGATAAGCAGAAACCAAACCATCCACCAAAGTGGTAACAAAGACTATTATGTCTCTTGCAAAAGGGAAGTCATCAAACCCTCATAGTTGAGCCTATTGTCCATTTCAGAGGCATTACCTCAGGTCTTTAGTTTCTCTAACTTTTGTAGAAATACTAGAGTCAACTGCTAGAAAAAAAATTTATTGTCCATGTACTCTGTGATTAGATTCCTCGTGGCTTATTCTATCATGCAATTTATCTATGGCTTCTCTTTCATCTTTGCTGAGCATCTTTGTATCACCCTAATGTGGGGTGTTGCTATGATTGGGGCCTACCCCTCAGACTATTTGTAACACTTTGCATTTAATTCATATTTTATCTCTCTTTTGTAAAAAAAAAAGGGCAGAGTAATAGTGAAGCACCGAGGCTCGAGAGAGTGGGCAGTGACTCGCGACCACATTTCACGCTTAAAGTCAACAAAAAATTGCTTCAAAAAATAGGATAATCTTTTTCTCATGCTCCGTTTTATCAAAGAATCGACACGCACTCAACTACTTCCCACTTAGGCCCGTTTCAGATAGGGGCGGTGGAACTAAGATGACATCTATTCGATTTCCACCCGGAAAGCATAAAGAATGAATAGTTCCTCCGCTCAACTATTCACATATAGAGGTGGAACGCTGGGAGAGTTTCTCTGTTCCGTCGCCTTATGTGAATAGATGGCGAATGGAGGAACAGAGCAAAATCAATGTTTCCAGAAACAAATGTTTCCACGTGTGATATTCATTCCTAAGTTCCGCTCAGGGGCGGGGGGAGGGGTGCCGGAACATTTTTGACAAAAACGTTCCATGCGCTGACATATAAATGATCAAAGGGCTCCGCCCTTATCTGAATACACTTCACCACATGGCATTCAGAGATTGGTCTGCACTCTCGAATTCGTTTTGCCGCCGTCTTGTCTGAAATGAGCCTTATTCTAACAGACATTCCTTCTTCTTTAATTTTCTGTTCATGCTCTTTTAAGGGTCCCCCTCTCTCTCTATACACACACACGCAAATACGCGCATCACAGCATCTGTCGTTCCCCTCCTGTTTCTTCCCATCGTTTTTGACGTCTGTGCGTCTACAGTTTCATTTTCACATACGTAGGTTTAGTTTTTTCCTTGCACCGTAATCGCAAGGATTCTCGTTTTTTCATTCTTCGCCCGCCTGAGCAATGCTCAGAGTCCTTTCGGCGATCCTGGCAGCTTATGTGGGATTTTCCTTCGGCCAGGCAATTTCTAAATGGACGGAAAGCAAACGCAAATATGTCTCAGTGAAAATCCGTACGCTGCCGATCTGCAAGCATGCGCCTGTCGCCAAAACTCAGTCTTTACATCTGAAGCTGCTGCCGACGACCAAGTTTCGCCTTCGAAGGAAACTTAAAAACGGTGTTATGAGGAATCATTCTCTGGCAAGGCTGTGCGGCGGTACTGTAAAAGAAAACAGCCTTGCCAACAGAGCTACAGAACACGCAAATTGAACACTTAGATGCCGTTGCCTATCTCATGAGCTCGTTCTATTTGTTCCAATTAAAAATCAGGTGGAAAAGTCAAAACGCGAGTTTCTACGCCGAGCTCCATCCACGTCCGTGGCGACCATCAGCGAAGTTTGTGCAGTCACACACAGAAAAATGCATACTCTTCAAATCAGCCATCATTCGTTGGCCTCTGAGTAGCAGGCACCAAACGTATTAAGAAAGCTACATTCGGTGATTTTTTCTTGCAGTTCACAGGAAAAGGAAATTCTACTAGCAGGGGGTTGGAGTACGAGTCTACTGCCAGCAATAGTTGCTCTCTTCAACCGCTGCAAGGAGCAACATAGCGGGCACAGAAAGCCATGTAGAATTATGGAAGAGGAAGCGTAATAACTTAAGAAGAAAGATTACTAACTGGTATAATGTTTGGTATGGTAATCTCGATCGACAAAACGCAATGAAGAAACGGTCAAAGGGGAAAGAGAAGATTTCATTGCTATTAGGAGCAAGAAAGAGGGTCAATGGTCATTCTGTTCATGTTCACCGCACCAGTCGGAGATAACTCTACTTGATGATGCAGAAAAGCAGCTTTTCGAAAGACGACGACATTATCATTCCCTGCTCGCCCCCTTAACAGTAGCAATTCTGGAGAGCAAAAGCATTGCAGGCTTTCGTTTCCAACGACAGAGACGCATGAAAGTAGTAACTATGTAATGCTGCAAAATGTCGTAAAACTGAATATCTACAGTGATCTTTGAAAACCCTGTGAAGTACAATTCTGGTATGATTAGTGTCGAATACGTCTTTTTTGCAGTGATCATCTACTCACAATTGCCGTCCGTCTGGATTCTTTTTCATCTTTGCAGATTAATCAAGTCATTTTCAAAGGCAAAGCACATCGGATTCAATGTATTATTGCTCGAATTTCAAAAACACATTTCTTTGGCATAAATCTGCTCCTGTTTTATCATTAATAGAAAGTTTGATGGTAACTATTTTGGCATCCCTTGTATCCATATAATGATGCGCCATGTCCAGGCATTCATTCAGCATTTTTCTCACATTGAAATTCCTGACTACGAGGAATGGTGAAGGGGATGGTCGGAGGTTTGTTTGATGAGCTGGGAAGGTGGTAGAGATCTATGACTGTGTGGAGGCTGTGTGGAGAGCGCTCAATAAAGGAGAAGTAAGGGATCAATATAGTGATATAAAGAGAAGGTGCGGATGGATGGAACTTGGAAGGGCGCATAGAAGGCTAAATATACACAGAGAAGGAGCGAAGGACAAAGAGGTGAGGAAATGGAGGTATAAGTAGACAAAAATAGTTTGAGATCTAAAGGTTGAGAGAGAGCGGCTTATTGACAATGCAAGATGAACATGATAGGAAATCCTCATAGAGTCCACGTCCCGTAGGTGGGTTGGTTAAGCACTAGCCTCTTGAGGTGGAGGTCTTGTGTTCAACCTCTGGGTTGGACATGTTATGGCTTTGGGTAGTCTAAACCAATTGTAAACAGTCGTGACTTTGTCTAACCTCTGCGTTGTGGAATACAAGGTGTCTCGTAGGTACTATGCTCATCCATATGTACAATTGTTCTTTCGAAATTAAAGCTTGGGGGAGTAGGCGTTTGTTGAACCTCCATTTTAAAAAATATATATTCATGGACATGCGAAAATAGCATAAGGATATAGGAGAAAATACAGTCACTAAGCCTGCAACATATGTATTGGGGTCTACATGGATAGCATGTTTTTCAAAGAAAGAGGCGGACGTCATGAGCTATGGAAAAAGACGAGCCTTGGTCCTCTTTAAGTATGCTTCAAGTTTACTTGTGTCTCCCTTGCCTCTCATTTTTCTCAAAGAATTTTTTTTTCTTAAGACGAAACTGAAATATCGTCATGTCTTTCTTTCACTACCTCTACAAGGTAATCAAATTGATAATCATGCATCTTTGGGAATTTCTGTGACTTGTTTATCGTTAGGGGGACTTTGAGCTCACTTTTGACGTTAATAGAAAATAATCATTGTTTTTGTTCCAATCTTGTATCATAAAATTGATAAAGTAGAAAAAAAAATTCTTGTAATAGTGAAAATATTTTTTTATTTGAACACTTTTTGAATGGAACATAAGTATTATTTACTATTCTAGCAACCAAGACACAAACGTGAGTGCAATTTTTTGATGAATCTAGCCCATCTACATCTCCTTTTTTAACTATTAACACGTTGATCTTGATGCGCCCCAATATGCACCTTGTAAAATAGGGGATAAAAGGTAATGTTTGGCATGTCAAGCATGAAGATGATGAGAACATAGAACCTTCAGCACATTGACCTCTGGTTAACAAAAGAATCTATCCACCTTCTCCAACAGACCAAGCAATACCTCCTTTCTCAATTCTTATGCAATTGCTATGATATGTTCTTTTCAACTCTTATGGAATTTTTTTCTCAATTCTTATGCAATTGCTATGGTACCTCCTTTTCAACTGTAATGGAATTGCTAAGATTTGTTGGAGAGGTCCACAATGGATTACTTGGATAGTTTGATACTCACATTAGATATGCTTAGTATTTTAGGACCCTCTTTGAATAGAAATATTGTATGCAGATGAAATAGACTAAAGAATGTCAGGAACTCATACAAGAGCTAGTGAACAAGAGAATGCTTTGAACCAAAGCTGAGGAGACTTTCATAATATTGTGGACTAAGGAGATACCTTCTAGATTAAGGCGATGGGATGAAATTTCTAAAAACATATATGAACTAAAGATCAACTATGATGGATACAAAAGATGGCTACAACATGCCAAGTTACATTAAAAACTCTTTTGCCAACACCATTTTTTTTAATTCAAGCGAACTGTATGCCACCCAAGTAAATAGGTCATGCGCTGAAACCACCAACACTAGGTCAACATGAATATGGGATCAAATCTCTGCGTATACTAAGAAGTGGATACACTTGCATATAGGAGCACCATGTTTAAAGGTCTATTCAAGTTGTTTTACATGATGTCACACACAAATGCCATAAAGTATGTGTGTATTCAAGGTATGGATCTCTGCATGTATTAATGCATCTATAAGCACACCAACATGAGATTTGAGTTCATAGACACATACATGTGATATGGCATCACTAAAGGTTTTTTCAACCTCGCATTTGAGTGTTTATGAACTCATATACAAAGTAGTTGATAAACTCGTGTTTAGGAGCACCACGACTCACCTTCTATATCATGAGGAAAGATGTCTAGTGATCTTGTTCTTCCTGGTGGAGCATAAAAATGTGACAAGGCATTTGACGATGCCAAATATGGGTCTTTGCCCATGTTAATGGACCTATAAGCACATGTAAATCAAGACATAATGAGTAGCACAACGATAAGTAGGATAGTTCAATGGCAAGTAGAATAGGTTACACTTCCATCCATGAAGAATTGTGTGGTCGTATGAAGGCTTTGGGAATCAAATGAGTATTAATTCCAAGCCCAATGGAAGTATGGGGACTAAGAACTAATCTAAATGACTATATTCAAGAATATATCAATATCTATTTTTACATTCAAGAAGAGTACAAACGCAAGAATAATGATTATTTTTACAATGAGCCCAACAATGAGTTTTTGGATTTAAAGTTTCTTTTGCACAAAAAATTTAAATCCAAAAGCTTTATGATTTAACCATTGATGAATGCAAGGGTATTTATAATTTGCCATCAAACTTGATGAATGCAAGATTCTAAAGGAGTACAAGTATGGACTACAACATTGATGAATAGAGCAATGAATTTCATCGTTTTTGGAAGAGACCCAAAGTATGTTAGTGTACAATCAGAGAAACATATATGGTGGTTAGCTACATTTGAGGCATTATTCTTCTCTTATAAGATTATGTTATTAGAGCATCAACGTATTTCAATATTTTCTTCCATGATTTTGACTGCTTGTAAAAGAACGAAACATTGGAAATGGATGTTCGATCAAACAATCTTCCCAGCTATTATGGGGGTTGAGATGCTATGGGAATATCTAAACTACATTAAATGTGAAACTTCAAGTCAAATGGCACATGCTAGTTATATATATCAGGAATTTAAAGTGTATGCACAATATAAGCAAAGGAAGTACATTTAAAACCCATATATTTATTGTTTAAAACTGTAAAGTAGATTGGACACAAAGTGATGAAAGGACACACCTAATAGAGATCATCATGATCAAAACATTTAGGTCATATTACCAATACCATCAACCAATGTTCACATATTTATATTATATGCATCCTATCAAATTGCAGAGAACTGGTTTCTTTTTCTCTATGTTGGGAGCACATGGAATTACAAGTGTGAGTTCTTCTTTTGGTTGTAGTTTTTTATTTGATAGCACTATTGTATGATGTGTGAAGGTCCATGTTGGTGATATATTTAGGTAGTGATGTGTGTGAACACTCCAGGACCGTCGGGGAACTTTTTTCCCTCTTTAGGAGTTTTTTCCCCCTGGCTTGTAGATATGCCTATAACCCTATGGGTCACTTATCCTTGTACATTCTAGTGGTAATACATTCAGTATTGTGTGTTGTGCTCCAAGCTTCTTCTTCTTCCTTGTGTTGTTCACGTGCTTCCACAGACCTCAAACACCAACAATTGGTATCAGAGTAAGTCATCATTTCATCTAGAATGTCTTCGATACCCCTCCATTCACAGTCTTAGAATCGCACGAATTTTGGTGAGCATACTCAACGCAATTAGGAGTTCAAAACAGTTTTTACTATGTAGTGTCAAAATCGCGATTTGAGCTCATTTCAGCCTTCAAACCCACTATCGCAATGCCTATGCACACAATTTCATCTTTTTGTGCCAAAGATATATACAGGTTTTGGGGCCAATATAAGCATCTGAAAGTCTACTACATATTTAGCAGAACCCGACAGGGTAGTTCTATTCAACTTTTTGAGATATAATTATTTTTCTGCATCAGGGTATTTTAGTCAGTGGCCATGGCTGAAAGCAGTGATGTACTTCGTATGTTGCCTATTGAGGATAAGTTGGACGGTACCAATTACCCATTATGGGCTTATATGATGCATCATGTATTGGTTGCAAAAGAACTATGGAATATTGTGCAGGGTGTTGAAAATGTCATATTACACCTGCAAACATAGTTGCTGAAGGTGATGCATACAGTGTTGAAGATGGTGATATTCTTCATGTTCTTGTTTGTGCTACGGTTCTTGCTGCACCTACTGTAGAGCAAATTTTTTGAGATGGAAGAGATGCTCAAGCACATACGTTGATAGTCATGTGTGTCAAATATGCCATTATTCTTCACATTTTCTCTTGCAAAATAGCTAAGGATGCTTAGGATACACTTACCACTTTATATGAGGCAAGGAATGAGGCTCCTGTTGCTTGCCTCTGAAGACAATTGGAGAGTGAGCACATGAATGAAGGAGATTCCATGCACAATTTTTTGACAAAGATCAAAGATTTGAAGGAACAGTTGATTTTTTGCTGATGAAGTCTTGCCAGACATTTCACTTGTGCAGACTGTTCTGAATTGTCTTCCCAGTTCATATCAGATTTTGCTTCTACTCTTCATTTGATTGAAAGGCAATCCAAATGCCTTAATATTTGAGGAGTTAGTCTTGTTCTCTTGCAAGAATGTCAATCTAGGCAGAATAGGTCCATTATGCATGTTGCAGATCAAGCTTTCTTGGCTAGTCAAAAGGGCAAAGGTAAATGAAGTTCTTATACTAGTAAGCAAAAATTTGCTAATTTTGCACAATCAAAGAAGAATGACAAAGACGAGAAGAAAATAGAAAAGCAGAAACTGTTTTGCAAATAATGTAAAGAAAATGATCATGTCATAAAGATTTGTCCAAAACTGCCTACTAAAGAGGCAAGGAAGAAAGATGCTAGAATGGTCATTACAGAGGCCTCTACACCCAAAACAGAGTTTGTTAATCTTGGGCAGAATGAAGAATGGGCATTTACCATTGTTTGCAGTTATGACCCATCTTCTCATGAACAATGTATGTCTGTAGTAGGCTCAGGTGTTTGGTACTTTGATAGTGGGTCAACCAAACATATTGCCTCGTAGTGTAGTTTCTTCACTTCACTACATGGAATACTGTCACATGCGCCAACTCCTCTTATCTTGTCATGGGAGTTGGTAAGATCATTCTAATTACTGCTGATGGTAGTTCTTTTACATTATCAGATGCTTTATTTGTGCCATGGATCAAGAAGAATTTGTTATCATTTTCAACTTTAGAAAAGATTGGCTTGGTTGTGAAATTTGCTGATGATAGATGTACAATTCATGATTTGTCAAATGGTGATGTCATTATTGCTTCTAGCATTTTATGTCATGGGCTATATAAGCTCATTCACTATGAAAAATTTGTCAATGATTCTGCATGTGTAGTACATGATTCTCAGGCTATGTCAGATGCAAACCTTTGGCATGCACGCTTTGGTCATCTGAATTTTGCTAGTTTGCTACGTTTGCAGAAATCTAAAATGATGTCCTCTCTGCCCAAACTTCAGGCACTTAATAAACATGGTTGTGAAGGCTGTATTTTGGGCAAAATACAGCATTCCTCGTTCCCAAAAGATGGTTTAGTTCGAGCTACTCAAAATGGGCACCCTCCATTCTGACTGAGGGGAGAAATATATGTCTTTGGATTTTAATGCATTTCTGGTTGAACGTGGGATAAAACATCAATGTACAATGCTGTATACACCTCAACAAAATGGAGTTGTTGAATAGAAGAACAAGTCCCTCATGGAGATAGTGATGTGTATGGTCAAGAGTGAGGCTTTACCACATAGTTTCTAGCTTGAGTCTATTATGTGTGCAGCATATGTACTTAATAGGTGTCCCACTAAAGCATTGTAGTCTATCACTCCATATGAGGCTTGGCATGGTGGCAAGCCATCTCATGCTCACATGCATGTTTTTGGTTGTCAGGCATATGCATTAGTGCTTGAACAACAACATAGGACATTGGATGATAAAGTAGTTATGAAAGCAAGGGCTATCTTCTATATCATCCATAGACTAATTGCATTTTGGTTAGCCATGATGTTGTTTTTGTGGAAGATGTTATTCATCCATTACTTTCATGTACTAAGGAGATATCAGTCAGCTCCAAAGACATTCATGACACCTTGGTGCCTCTTTTTACAAGTGGATAGTCTAGTGCTAGTCCAAATGAGGTAACTTTTTAGCCTTTACAGGTTTCATGTGATGATGCAAATCATTCCATTTCTGATGCAGATTTACATGATGCACTTGTTCATGAAAGAACTGATATATAGGATGCAAAATCCATGCCTAAATGGTTGGTGTAAACTTTGCGAGATAGAAAATTAGATGCACCTCTATCATATCGTACTTGTTCAAGTTCTCATAGTGCTTCTTTTACATCAAATTGCTATGCTATGCCTGCCTCTAGCCTCTATGGCATGGTCAATGTCCCCTCTCTCAGGTGGTAGCCCTTTAGGTAAGTCAATAGGAAAAACATCTCTGTACTCAAACATAAGATCCTTAATAACTTTTAACCACACACTCTTGCAAAAAAGAATAGTAGAAAGTCCTGTTTATATTTACATTCATAGCATGAAAATATACATCAGATGAGTTGTATGTACAATGCTCCATATCATGACTATACAATAAAAACATGTCCTGTACATGCTGAGAATAACAGAGACTATACAACTCTAGTGATGAAACGAGAGGTGCACTAGGTACATCTCTCTCTCCTTGAATACAAACTTTACTTCCATTCTTTTCAAATTCGAGTGTGTTGTTTAGATAACTGCGTTTAAGTGTGTGTCCCAACCCCCATAGCCACTCTCTTCCTAAGACTAGATATGTCCTCTCCATGTTCATAATTTGGAAGTCCATAAAATATGTATAGTCCTGCATCTTGACTTCCAAATTGGATACCATAGTATCCCATATTCTTTTATCTTGCCCTTGCATCATAGATACAATGTATTTATGTGCACTAGGCTGCTGGGGAATCTTTAATTTCTTGACCAAATCATAGTTAATAAAATTATGAGTGGCAGAGTCATCTATCATGACCCGCACCCTGGTCCCGTATACACTACCATGCAATTTGACTAAGTTATGTGGTCCAAACTGCGGTGACCACAATGATTGAGTCAAACAACAGGTGTGCTCTATATCCTCGTGCATCACCTCCACTCCCTTGCAGCTAGAGCTGCCATGAATAGGAAGGGTCTGCACTAGGTGGACCGCCTTTTTGCCCTTTTCAGGGGCTGTACTAGACTCTGTCCCTTCTTTTTTTCTTCCCCCTTCTTGAGTGGACAGTTCCATTGCGAATGGCTAGGAGATAGGCACCTAAAACATAGGTTCTCCCTTTTGGCCTTCTCAAATTGGTATGTGGATAGCCTAGGCCCTTGTGATCTTTTTTTTTTAATAAAAACTTTGTTTTTTCCAAAAGGCAACTTCTTCTTAAATTTAGTCGTACTAAGAGGCTTGAGGGGCTGGTCCGTCTCCATAGGAGTATACTGAGGACGGTTATGGTCCTCATATATCTGTGCATACTTGATCGCCTCCTCAAATGTCTTAGGCGCATTCCTCCTGACTTCCCTCTTTATGGCTTTATCCAAGCCCCTAACAAACCCTCTGGTTTTCTGAAAGTCATCTAAGCCCTTAAGCTTCAAAATGATCTCTCTATAGTGGGATAGGTAGACGGAAAGAGGCCTACCTCTCTGTGTAATCCTATCCCACTCATCCCAATTCCTCTCCTCCTCATTCTCAGGAAGAAACTCTTTTAGAAAAAGAGTCTCAAACTGAGTCCAGTCAGTAGGGATAGAGTTCGCCTCCTTAAGACTCATCCACCACTTATAAGCATGCGGGCCAAGGGAGAGACTCGCCTCTAGCACACGATACTCAAGTGGGGTGCCCTTCAATTGATGCAAATCATGCCACTTTTGTAAAAAAGTGCAGATTGCATCCTTATTCCTGTCTTGGTCATCCCCCGTAAAGGTAGGTGGCTTTAAATCTTTCAGGAGGGGAGCTTCCCTAGAGCTCTCTCCTTTGTGCTTACTAGGAAGAGAAGTCTCTTTCCTAGTAATCTCTAGAGGAATAGGAGGGGTCTCTCTTTCCTTCCTAGCTAGGAAAGAGGTGACACTAGTCTCAAGTGAGATCATTTGAGACTTAAGCTGTTGTATAAGAGATGTGATGCTACCCAAATCTTTCTCTAATTTAAGGGTTTTCTCTTTCAAATCAATGAATTGGTCACGAGTGACAAATTCATCTATAAGCTCTTCGTAAGTATACTCTTCCTGTGAAGGCTCTTTCTCTTCTAAGTTCTCTTCTAATTCTTGGCCTAATTCTACTTCTCTCATTCTAGCATCAGGATCCTCTAGTTGCTCTTTAGGTGGAGAAGTGGTTTCAACTACTTGTTTACCTTTAGTTTCCATGTGTAAGTTCCCTTCCCCCGTTTGCTAACTAGAGTGTATGAAAATGAATGGAAGTAAAGCTCAAATATGCAAGAAGAAGAGAAATATATCACAAGAGCACTTCCCTATTACAAAGTAGAGCTGCGGAAGCGAAATCCAAGTGGTCGTTGATGCTTCAAGTCACTGATTTTGAATCCTCGCCAGGCCCAAAAGAAAATTGGAAATGTCCGCTTGGTCCGGGGAGGTTCTCAACACCATAAACCATCCAAAACAATACCAAAAGCATGTGGGAAAAGCCCCAATCGGGCAAACTAAGTGAAACTGAGCAATTTCAGAGATGTAACAATCCTCGCCAGTCCACAAATTGTTGCATAGCACCTGTACTTCAATAATTTGAGACTATCCCAAGTGGAAAAAGTGGATTTTGGAGTCCAGATGACGAAAAACTAGGCCCGAGAGTGGGTGCCTAGTTCCTACTGAAGCGCTGCAGAGAGATTTTGGTGGGGCAAATCTCATCCAAATCCAACACCGATGGTTTTTAAGCAAAGCTTAGGAGTGTAGCTTCAAAACGTGGCCAAGATTTTTAAAATCCGATATCGCATGAGGAAGTTATGGTGTGGAGAAGTTGGGTAGGTCAAGAATAGGAAGTGAAAATGGTAATCTTCATGGAATAGTGACTTTGAAAAGCTCAAACTGAGGAACTGAAGCCTTTCAAGAAGATCCCATGACCCATAACCCTTGTCCACAGCCCATTATACATATGTGCATTCTCATTTGGCCAAAAATACCTTTCCTGTATCCCCAACTTTTGCAAAAAAATTTTGATTCTAACCTTAATTATACCTCTTGTCTTCTCAAATGGTGTTTTCCATGGACTTCAGCAGGTGACGCCGAAGAGAGAAGTTATCCCACATAGACAAAACTGAGCGCTCAAATCGGCGTATATATAAAGAGCTCATTCCATACATCATTCACCTTGGAGGGAGGGTAGAGGGAGACCTCTTGGGTCACTTGATCCACGTTGTGGGCACGCGCAGCGGTAGTCTCTGTGCTCCTTCGTGGGCGGTCCCGTCGACAGTTATGCCTCGATCCGTACACGCACCTGCTCCGATACCAGCTGTAAGATTCTCCTGATGACACCCTCCACTTTTGGAGTGTCAAATCAATTCTTCTCTACACACTGATCGATGACGACGATCGGCTCAGTTCCCGAGCGCACACGGAGATCGATTTCAAGATTCTGCCCAGCCGCGTGGATGTTTTAAGACATTCTCTCATCATAAGAGTGAGCTCCCCCACATGGCTTCACACATGGGTGCCACATGGCACTTATGTGTGAGCCCTTCTAACTATCAAACTAAGAGATGGTTCACACCTCTTCTTGGGGGTTACTCCATATAACATTGAAGAAAGTTGTAATACTGCAATCAAGCTTGCAATACTTTTTTTGAGTAATACAAATTCGAGTATTAACTCAATATTATGAGTATTGTTCGATATTGTTGTTTAATTCATGCTCTGTTTTGTTAATTATTTGTGAAGTGTGGTAAGATACTACATAGAGGATAGAAACACATTGGAGTAAACTCTAGTAATCCCCATTCCCAAAACCTACTTTGTACCTGTACATTGAAGTAAAGTGACACCAAACACTAGGACATAGTCTCTTTGCAAGTCCATTCAAAATTACACTCACTACTTTAAGATCATAGGTGCAATCGGAAGTAGACCTTTCTCAAGATTCTTTTGTGGAAGTATTCTATGACTAGGACCACATTTTGGGGTGCACAAGTTTGTGTGTTGTTACTGATCAAATATCAACCTATAATTTTGATAGTATTGTGTATGTGGGTGGTATCTTTGTTTTTCTAGGTGAATGATTGAAAGGAAAATTGATAAGGAAAAAGTGGATGTCTAGATGTTTTTCACATATCCGCGCTATTGTAATGGAAATGTGCAGCATTTGCAGATTTCTGCTTACTAGTAGAAGAGCTCCATTTACCTTTGCCCTTCTGACTAGCCAGGAAAACTTGATCTGCAACAAAACAGAAACTTAAACTAGCCAGTCTAGACATGTTCTACCTAGACTGGTCTTCTTGCAACAAAACAGAAACTAACTCTTCAAATGTTAAGGCATTTGGATTGCCTTTCATCATCAAACAAAGAGTAGAAGCAAACTTTCTGATATGAGTCAAGAAGACCATTCAGAACAATCTGCACAAGTGAACTATCAGGAAGGACTTCATCTGCAGAACTCAATTGTTCCTTCAAATCCTTGATCTTTGTCAGAAAATTGTCCATAGAATCACCTTCATTCATGTGCTCACTCTCCAACTGTTTTTGGAGATAAGCAACACGAGCCTCATTCCTTGCCTAGTACAATGTGGTAAGTGTATCCCAAGCATCCTTACCTATTCTACAAGAGTGAATGTGAGGAATAATGGCACGTTTGACAGACAAAGCTATCAATGCATGTGCCTAGAATACATCACCGCTTTTAGCCATGGCCGGTGACTAAAATACCTTGATCCAAAAAATTGATTGTATCTCAAAAAGTTTAACAGAATTTCCCATACAAATTCTACTAAACCTGTAGCATACTTCGAGATGCTTATGTTGACGAACTAAAAATGGTAAATACCTTTGGCACAAAAAGATGAAATAGCCCGCACAAGCATTGTGATAGTGCATTCGAAGGTCGAAACGAGCTCATTTCACGATTTCAGCACCACACAGCGAAGCTATTTTGATCTCTGAAACACCTTGAGTATACATACCAAATTTTGTGTGATTATGAGACTATGACTGGAGGGGTGTCGACAACACCCTAGATGAAGCGGTGACCTGCTCTGATACCAATTGTTGGAGTTAGACGTATGTGGAAGCACTCGAACAGCACAAGGAAGAAGAAGAAGCTTGGAGCACAAGACACAATACTGAATGTATTACCACTAGAATGTACAAAGATAAGTAGCCCGTTAGGGCAATAGGTGTATATACAAGCCGGGGGGAAAAAACCTCCTAAAGAGGGAAAAAAGTGCCCCATGGTCCCAGAGTGTTCACACACATCACTACCTAAATATATCAACACCCAATTGGCACTTTCTTTTGTTCCATGCTTCCATTTAACTAGGAACTCTTTGTATAAGATACACAGTTTTCTTGTTCGAACAATTTTCTTTTCAATCTACTAACATGAAATAATGGGTGAAGTAGATGATTGTTTGCAAGCTTCAACTAATAAACCAAAGTCCTAACCTTTTTGGGAATCTTGAAAGGTCCACAAAATCTCAAAGATAGTTTAGGATAGGATCTTGTTTTCAGAGTTTCAAATTTCTCAAGAACTTTCAAATATAGTTATTCTCCAACCTGAAAGGAAATATCTTGCCTCTTAGGTTGGCTCTATACTTTAGCTCTAGCCTGTGATTTCCTCAAGTTTTCTCTAACTAATTTTAGCTTAAAGCTCATATTTTCCAAGAAATCTTTAGTTGTTTGGATGTTCTCATTTTGCAATCCATTTGCATATGGTGCCCTTTGTTGGAACCCGTACATTAACATAAAGGGACTATATTCAGATGTTGAATGCTTAGGACTATCGTACGCAAACTCAATTAAAGGTAAGTTATCTTCCAATCAATTTGATATGAAGATAAGTAGGCTCATAACATATCTTCAAGTATTCAATTAACCCTTTGTGCTCATATTCAACTTTGTTTCTAGCCTTTAAAAAATAGATCTCCAAAAATGACTAGCAAATTTTTTATCTCTATCAGACACCAAGTCTTGTGGTAGACCATAGAGTTGGTAGAGATGTTTCAAAAATATTTTATCCAATTTTAGAGTTTTAACTATAGTTCAAGTAGGAATGAAACAATCCATTTTGATCAAAAAGCTGACTATGACCTAAATTGCATTATGTCTTTTTTGGGTTCAAGGCAAGCCTATAATAAAATCCATGGAAATACTTTCCCATTTTCCATTGGAATTTCCAAAGGATGTAACAAGTATCTTGAACTTCTCGCTTTATTTACTTGAAATTTTGTACACCTAAGTACATAGCTCTATACATCTTAATGTACACTATGCTAATAGAACTTTCTTTTGACCAATTCGTAAGCTTTATTGATTCTTAGATGATCGGAACTTGGGGCATCATGGCATTCAAACAATTTTTTTCTTCTAAGTTCTTGATCATAAGGTACACATATCTTTCCTTTCTATAACAGATATTCATCTTGAATATTGTAATGTTATAAAACTATCTTCAAATGATGCTTTTGTACCTTGTTTTGAAGCTTCTCCCAAGCTTCCTCAAAACTTGTATCTTCTTGTTACTTTCTTCTCATCAAATCTACTAAATCATTGAAGATTTGTATGAAAATAAGAGAGTTCAACATAGGCATATGGCTTAAAGCATATGCAACTACATTGAATTTCCCTCTTCGGTATCTGAGTTCATAGTTAAACTCTTGGAGTATCTTGGTCCATCTTGTTTTCTTTACTTGTTAACTCGATTGGTTTGAAAACCATTTGATACTTGCTTGACCAAAAACTATAGTCACTTTTGGTGCCTAACAAGTAATGTCTCCATTTCTTTAGAGCATGCACAATGGCATAAAGTTATTTCTCATATGTAGAATAATTATGTTGAGTTGACTTTAGTTTTTGAATTTCAAAAGCAATTGGTCGACCCTGAGCCACACACACTCAACACTCATTGTGAAAGCTTCCCTATACTCAGCCTCATAACTAGAAGTGGCCACATTAGGCTACTTCTTGCTCAGCCAAGATATGCATGAGCTACCAAGCATGAAGCAAAAACCACTAGTGGACACACGAGTGTCATAGCAACCAGCCCAATGAGAATAAAAAAAACCATGCAAATCTGGCAGTAGTGGTCCCCCCTTAGGATAAAACAACCCAAGTAGTCGGATACCACTCAAGTAGCGAAAGATGCGCTTAACCGCCTGCCAATGCTTGACTCCTGGGCAATGCATGAACCCGCTCATCTGTGAGACAGCAAACTGATATCTGGCCGAGTAATGCATAAGTAAATCAAGCATCCAATAGCCTGCTAATAGAGAACATCATCAAATGCATCTCTAGCATCATGAAGACTCAATCATAAATCTGTCTCCATAGGAGTAGCAATAGGTCTACAGTCTTCAAGGCCAAAACGTTGCAATAATGTATCAATATATTTTTTTTGACACAAAGCTATTCCACCATCAACTTGCATAACTAAATGCCCAAATAATGATGCAAATGCCCCAAATCAAACATCTCAAATGAGGCATGCAAATCAGCCTTAAAATCAGCAATATGCTTCCCATGAGGACCAGTGAGCAGCATGTCATCAACATACACAACAATGATCAGAAGTACATCATAGCACGCTTAACATATAAGGTGCTTTCAATTGGACTATTCTCAAAACCATTTGCAATCAGATAGGCATGTATCTTTTCAGACCAAGCACGTGGTGCTTGCTTTAAACCATATAATGCCTTCTTTAACGTGCACACCTGGTTTGCATGCCCATTCGGCATAAAGCCACGGGGCTGAATAACATATACTTCTCCATGCAAGTCACCATTCAGAAATGCGGTTTTAATGTCCAACTTATGTACATTCTAGTCATGATGAGCTGCAAGTGCACAGATGCTACAAACAGTAGTCATTCCGCATGTAGGAGCAAAGGTGTCATCAAAATCAATGCCTCTTTCTTGCGCATAACCCTTTGCAGCAAGCCTAGCCTTATACCAATCAACTGTTCCATCAAGTTGATGCTTCAGCTTGTATACCCACTTAGTGTCAATGGCCTTCTTGCCATGAAGTGATTCACATAAAGACCACGTACCATTTTTCATAATAGCATCATATTTAGATTGCATTGCAGCCATCCAATGTTCAAAATTTTGTGCTTCATCAAACGAAAGAGGTTGAGCCTCATCACAGAGACTAGATGCAGCCATAGCATAGCAATCTTATGCAAAAGAGGCACTACGAGAGCTTGAACAAGTACGGTATGACAGAGCTTCATCTAATTTGTTATCACGCAAAGTTTGCACTAGCCATTTTGGCATAGTTTCTACCCTCTCAATATCAGCTCTCTCATCAACAAGTGCATCATGCAAATCTACATCAGAAATGGAATGATCTACATCATCACATGAAACCTGCAATGGTTGAGAAGTTGCCTCATTAGGACCAGCACTAGACTGTCCACCTGTAAAAAGAGGAAGCAAAGTATCATACATGTCTTTTGAGCTAACAGATGTCTCCTTCATACATGAAAGTAAAGGCTGAATAGCATCTTCCACAAAAACAACATCAGAGCTAACCAAAATGCATTTATTTTGTGGATGATATAGACGATAGCCTTTGCTTTCAGAACTATACCCAACAGAAATACATTTTACTGATTTATCATCCAATTTTCTGTGATGTTATTCAAGCACTAATGCATATGCCAGACAACCAAAAAAACGCAGATAAGCAACAAATGGCTTGTGGCCATGCCAAGCCTCATGTGGAGTGATAGACTGTAGTGCTTTAGTGGGACACTTGTTAAGTACATATGCTACACACATAACAGCCTCAAGCCAGAAACTATGTGGTAAAGCCTGACTCTTGACCATACACCTCGCCATCTCCATGAGTGACATGTTCTTTCATTCATCAACTCCATTCTGTTGAGGTGTATACGACACTGTACATTGATGTTTTATCCCACGTTCAGTCAGAAATGCATTAAATTCAGAAGACATAGATTCCCCCCTCGATGAGAACGGAGGGTTCCCATTTTACATTCTGACATATTTTCAACCAAAAGCAAAAAAAATTTGAAGCACATAAACACTTCAAACTTTGCTCTGCATAGATATACCCATGCATGCCTGGAAAAAACATCAATGAAAGTCACAAAGTAAAGATAGTTTCCAAAAGAAGGTGTCTGTATAGGACCACAGATATCACTGTGTACAAGCTACAAATTCTAAGTAGTCCGAATTGAACCATCTTTTGGAAAGGAGGAATGCTACATTTTGCCCAAAATACAGCCTTCATAGACATGTTTTTTGGGTGCCTCAAGTTTGGGCAAAGAGGACACCATTTTAGATTTCTATGTGTAACAAACTAGCAAAATTCAGATGACCAAAGCGTGCATGCCAAAGCTTTGCATTTGACATAGCCTAAGAATCATGTACTGCACATGTTGAATCATTCATAGATTTTTTGTAGTCTATGATCTTATAGAGCCCACAACATAAAATGCCATAAGCAATAATCATGTCGCCATTTAACAAATTTCATGAATTGTACATCTGTCATCAACAAATTTCACAACTAAGCCAATCTTGCCTAACGTAGAAACTGATAACATATTTTTCTTGATCCTTGGAACAAATAAAGCATCTGATAAAGTGAAAGAACTTCTGTCAACAATAGTCAGAATGATTTTACCAACTCTCATAACAGGATAAGAGGAGTTGTTGGCACATGTGACAGTATTCCCCGTAGAGCCAGGTTCAAGTGAAGTGAAGGAACTACGCAACGAGGTAATATGTTTGGTTGACCCACTATCAAAATACCAAAGATCTGAGTCTACTACAGAAATACACTACTCATGAGAAGATGGATCAAAATTGCAAACGGTAGTAAATGCCCATTCTTCATTCTGCACAAGATTACCAGACTCTGTTTTCAATGTAGAGGCCTCTGCAACAACCATTCCAGCCTCTTTTCTCTTTGCCTCTTTTGCAGCCAGTTTTGGACATATCTTTATGATATGATCATTTCCTTCACAGTACTTATAAAAGAATTTCTGCTTTTCTGATTTCTTCTCATCTTTGTCTTCCTACTTCGAATGTGCAACATTTGCAGATTCTTGCTTGCTAGTAGATGAGCTCCATTTACCTTTGCCCTTCTGACTAGCCACGAAAGCTTGATCTGCAACACGCATAATGGACCTTTTCTGCCTAGATTGATCTTCCTACAGCATAACAAAAACTAACTCTTCAATGATAGGGCATTTGGATTGCCTTTCATCATCAAACAAAGAGTAGAAGCAAAACTCTGATATGAATCAGGAAGATCATTCAGAACGGTCTACACAAGTGAGCTATCTGGTATAACTTCATCAGTAGAAATAAATTGTTCTTTCAAATCCTTGATCTTTGTCAAAAATTTATCCATAAAATCACCTTCATTCATATGCTCACTCTCCAATTGTTTTCGGAGGTAAGCAAAACGAGCCTCATTCCTAGCCTGGTACAATGTGGTAAATGTATCCCAAGCATCCTTAGTTGTTCTGTAAGAGCGAATGTAAGGAATAATGGCACGTTTGACAGACAAGACTATCAATGCATGTGCTTGAGCATCTCTACCATCCCAACGAATTTTCTCTGCAGTATGTGCAGTAGCAACCGCAGCATGAACAAGAATTTGAAGAATATCAGCATCTTCAATGCCATCTAGATCATCTTTAACACTGGCATTTGCAGGTGTAATAGGACGTTTTCAACACTCTACACAATGTTCCTTTGCTTTTTCCAACCAATACATGTCACATCATATAAGCCCACAATGGGTACTTGGTATCATCCAATTTATCTTCAACAGCCAACATACGAAATACATCACTACTTTCAGCCATGGCCACTGAGTAAAATACCATGATGCAAAAAAATGAATGTATCTGAAAGATTTCAACAAAATTACCCTAACAAGTTTTGCTAAACATGTAGTAGACTTCGAGATGCTTATATTGGCGAACTGAAACCTCTATATATCTTTGGCATAAAAAGACAAAATAGCCTGATAAACACTGCGATAGTGCGTTCGGAGATTGAAACGAGCTCAAATTGTGATTTCGGCACCATAGAGCGAAGCCATTTTGATCTACTAATCACCTTGAGTATGCACACCAAATTTTGTGCGATTTTGAGATTGTGACCCGGAGGGGTGTTGATGATGCCCTAGATGAAGCGGTGACCTACTTTGATACCAATTGTTGGAGTTAGACGACTATAGAAGCACGCAAACAGCACAAGGAAGAAGAAGAAGCTTGGAGTGCAACACACAATAGTGAATGTATTACCACTAGAATGTACAAAGATAAGTAACCCATTAGGCCTATAGGCATATATACAAGGTGGGGAACCTCCTAAAGAGGAAAAAAAGTGCCCCAGCGGTCCTAGTGTGTTCATGCACATGACTACCTAAATATATCAACACGTTGTCACTTCATAAGTAAAAAGGTGATCTCAAAGGAAGTTTCAGTACATCACATGGGTACCAAGGATCAAGTTTCTTACATGTTCACAAAATCTTTTGATGGATTGAATATTTCAAATTTCAAGCAATGCATGAATATGGAGTTCTGATGAAGATGAAGATTTGAAGCTTGAGGGGGGAGTGTTAAAAAGTCAAGGTTCAAGAAAAATTCGTGGGAAATCAATCATGGACATGTGGATCAATGTATGGAAGTAGGATATCAATTCAGAAGAACCATCAACCTTTGAAGAAGCAAACAAGAAATCTGAATGGAAAGAAGCAATGGAGGAAGAGATACAAGCATGTCAAGAAAATCAGACTTGGGACCTTGTTCCCAAAAACCACTCCATGAAGATCATTGGATCTAGATGGATCTATAAGGTAAAAAAGAATTATGATGGATCAATAAATAGGTACAAAGCAAGATGTGTGGCTTATGATTTTCCATCAAAAGAACTCAACCAAACACTCCTCAAATCATTCCAATTAATTCCTCTAATTTAAGAGGCATATTTTTTGGGAAACGTGGTTCTCATATTTTAGGTGCCAGCTTGCCTTCTATAAAAGTACTCTGTATCATGACTTTTTTGTGTGATCCCATGGGTTCTCTAGTTCAGTTAGAGTGTGCATTAAGTTCTAGAGTTGTATCAAGCAATCCCCTTGCTTAAGCTAGCCCCTAGCTTGCTTCTTTATAGCTTTGAGTAGGCATATCTATTAGTGTTTCTCTCTGTGTGTGTGTGTGTGAGTAGTGTTGCAAATCTCTAGCCCTGAGTTGTTGGCATTGGCTGTTCTTCCATATTAATCCATTTATTTAATTTTTATGTCATTGGATATCTATTAGATTGACTCATAAGCACACCAAGACTCGAGATCATTCTCTGAGTAGTGTGGGAGACACTTTCAAAATACTAAAGTATCTCTCCTTATGTGTAGGCTCTGTTGGAGCTATTTTGCTCTGAGTTATAAGCATTGGTTCTATTTCTCTATTCATCCAATTTTTATACTCTTAGTGTCATTATATAGCCCTTAAAGTGATATAAAGATGATACCACCTTGAGTTTCATTATTTGGTTATTCTCTAAGAAAAGCTTACTAGAGTGAAGCGTAATCTTTGTTTGACTAGCTACTATGTGCAATCAAGTAGCTCATTGTGTAGGCACTATTTCTCTGATTGTAGGCATACATTTGGAGTGAAATTTATTTTTTTGGAAATCTCCCTGTGTCAATTACAAGTGTTTAAAATTTCACTAGATTTCTTTGTATAGGCATTCACAAAGAGGAATTTTGGATTGCAAAGGTACAAAGAAGTGTACCTATGGAGTGTGAAGAGTGATGGAAGATTGCAGAGATGATAGGGTCCTTGCAAAAACTTGCTTTAGAACAGTCTATTTCTTGCTTGGAAACTCTAATAGACTTCCTAATCTTCCAATATATGCAATAATATGACCATAATACCTTGGAGCATTGATTTTAAATGTTTGAATCAATGCAAACAACTTTTAGAAATTGCACATGTAGAAGAAACCTTATATTTATGGAAGAAGGCTCTCAAAAAAATACTCAAAGCTCACAGCCTGCTACGAATTGGGTAAAATCCTTTTGCACATCTTTAGTTAGGAAGGTAAGTAGTTAATAAGAGTTATCTCATTAATTTAGAGTGACTATATTGTGAGCTAGATATTTAAGACATCAAGGGTGTAATCCTGACTTTTTAGAAAGCAGATGATACAGATACATAGTCATAGAGGTATGGTCATATCTCATTATACACTACCCCAATGGCTAAAATATTTTTTAGATACGCTTATCACAACATTACCTTCATGATCCAATTGATAAATAAGTCAATGAGACCATAACTCCACTTCAATAGCTCAGAGAATCTAAGAGATTTGAGATATGAACAGGACTAGTGAATAGTAGATAGAGATGATGATAAAAACTTGATGTATATGTATTGAGAATTAAAGTACATAAGATGGACGTGTTGGAGGACTCCAAGGGATTCAAGTTGAGTACAATGTGCAATCAAGAATTGAATGAAGAGATTGTCACACCCCCCGACTAAGCTACTAGTGTATAAGTACACTTTTTCCCTTAATATTAGTAAATGGTTGTTTGATCAATCCCACCTAAAATTCTCCCTAATTTTAGAAGTTCATTTGAATTTGATTTCAAATGAGAGTCACATTTCGGATCTCCTTACATTCACGGGATTCTCTCTTTAAGGATCCTTTTTACAAAAGGATAAAATGTCATGCCGTTTAACCTTAGTGGTGATGAAAAAATATGTGTATGTACATGTTGAGTTGAGACATTTGAAATCTCAATCTCCTTACTTGTAATCTTCTTGCTAACATAGTGATAATGGACCTCAATGTGTTTGGTCCTCGCATGATAAATAGGATCAGCCACAAGATGCAAGGAAATCATGTTATCACCAAATATGTGAGGAATGTATGACTTTACTCCTAAGTCAAAGTATAGTGTCTTAATCCACATTGCTTCTTGAGTAGCATTAGTCAATCCTTTGTATTCAGTCTCTATAAATGAGAGAGTAGCAGTAGGTTAGTTCTTTGATGACCGAGTATTAATTTTCTGTTGGAAATGAGGTAGGCCCATAGCTCATATCACAGATCCATGGTTCCATAGGTCTAGCATATACAACATCGAATTTAGCAATCTTCCATATTGACAAAACATGAACATACCACAACTTAATCATACAAATGATGAGACAAAGATAGAGAAAGAATAGACGACATGTGTAAGGTGTTATGTAAGCCATCACTTACTCATAGTATCATATATCCAATGTTCAATGTACAATGTGGGAGCAAAACTCTCAACCACTCTATGTGATGAGAAATAGATGAATGAGTGAATGTACAAATGTAACAAACATATTCAGATGTATGGGCATGAATCTGAATATACATGAGATGTGTGACCTAATAGGTTATAGAAGAGTGAATATGAGTGACTGAAAGAGGAAGATAGTGTGAAACTGATAATCAACAAACCCTCATCTAACCTTAGGCTATGGAAGACCCTAAGTCAGATACGTGTGTGAAAAGATCACATACTTAAAAAGTAGCAATGAATGCTAGCAAGTTTGCTGTCGGAAATCCTCAAACTCATGTGAACACACCTTCTCAAACACCTCATCCAAATATGCATAAAGCATATACATATTGATTCTCTTGTACCTATGCCGAATAGGACTCCTCCTGATATGGATGCTACTGCCTCCATAAACTCCAAGTAGTACCTGTGTGCATAAAGGGAATATGTACCTGAATCCTTAACATAAGATGTAAATCTTATGTTAAACACCATCCAATGTCTTTGAAGTAGCCCGAAATCTTCATGTAGAAGACAATCTTCAAATACACCATGTAGATGGTCGGTCCTCACCATCAAGCTGCTAATGACCAAGTCCTCTTTCCATGAACAAGAGATAACCTCCTCTCCATGAGCTAGAGTGTGAGCAAAACCTTCATCTTCTCCAAGAAGAATCTCCAAGAAGAACTCCATAGCTGCTCCTCAACATGCTTCAAGTTAGCACCATGGCTGCCCCATGTGCTAGAAGAAACACCACCTCTATTGAGGTCCAAGCTCAAGGCTTGTGTTGAAAGTTAGGTGAAGGATGAATATAATGAGGCCAATACTCTCCTTATATAGTTTTATGTACTCTTGAAAAGAACCCAATAAAGTACATAAATAAAGCTATGTGATCGTACATGATCGTATTAATAAAGCAAAAGTTGTCGCCGTCCGTCTTCGCTGCCGTCTATTATTTTTGAAAAATCTAACATCAAAAAGCTCATTGTTCCACGATGTGTTGCCACCAAGAATCGATCTCTAGTGGATTTGATAAGAGGCCAGGGACCTTACCATTGTGCTAGATGCTTTTCCTTGTAGGAGGTCTAATAAAACATTATACACATGCTGTGATCTGAGTAATATGTGACCATGGACAATGTTCTATATGACATTGTTTCCAACAATCCCCCCTGCAATGTCATATTGGTACAAACTGAACTGGATTTGCAAACTATCAGAGCTGCAAACAACCACAAGCTTCAAGCTTGTACTTCCAAACTGACCTTCAATTCTTTTCTTCAAAAGTCTTCTTCAAAAGTCTTCTTCAAAACTGAATTTGACTTTCCTTCAAAAAACTTGAACTTGCTGAATATGAACCATAATACTTGAGAAAATATGCAAACTAGATATCCAATAGTGTACACATGAAGCAATCACTGCTTGACAACAAATATAGCATGAACTGTCTCTGAACCTGCTATCTCCCGTTTTCAAAAACCTGAAAACATACACTAGGATCCATATACTTGCATTTACCTTCCAAAAAGGTTTCTCAACATACTTCTGATGTGTCATGTAAATACACTAAAACAAAATCAAGAACTGAATCCTGGAACCTGTGACTGACAACTCACAACTTAGTGTATTATGAACACTACTGGTTCATCTCTGACTGTACTCAAGTCAACTCAACTGAAATCAATTGAAATCAACTGAAATATGAGTCTCATCAAAAGATCATATCTATGATGTCATCATGTCATCATCCTTGTTCTATCTGTAAGTCTTGCATACCTCTTTCCTTCAGAACCTAGTATAAACATAAATGTGCGCACTTCTAAAACATACCTTTCTGAAATATCAAGCTTCTCTTCAATAGAACTCTGGAACCTTCTCCTGAACAGGAACACCTTACAGGAACTTTCTCCAAACATTCTTCTTCCTTCTTCTTTCAAAGCTAGAACATAAAGAGAACCTGACAAAGGAAATATAGGAATACCTAAAATAGGAATACTTGTAGGTATGACTCTGTATTCTTTCATATATGGCTGAAAATAAGTCTTCATGTTTCATCACGCCCCTGGATGACTTAACACTAGTATCTAGTATTCTTCAAATTATATCAGACTTTATGAAATCTTGGACGTCCTTCTTCATAATCTGATCTTTAATGATCAATACCTGTATCTGAAACAAAATTTCTGAACCCTTTTTTATTAGCACTGCAGATGCTAATGGCTTTCACTGTTTACTTCTCAGCTTCCCAAAAATCTAGAATAAGGTTAGCTGATCCATATAACAAAAAACCTTGTTGAAAGCATTTTAGGATTCATAACCTTCTGCAACATAACAAGTATCTTCTTCTATCTCTATGCAACACAAATCTGATAGAATATGAATCTTTGACTTACTTCTTCCAATGCTAAGAATCTTACACAAACAAAAGGATAGATAACTAACTCATAAATATTCAAGATCATACAAGATCTATCCAAGATCAATGATCTCTCCTGTGTAGAATCTGCTCTCATCAAACCTTCATGACTGAATGTTTGATTTATTACCTGAATGTCTCTAAGTGTCCATGCTTCTTACAAAGTTGTAAAACTTTTCTTCAAACAAATCCTTCCAAGAATTTGCAATTCCTACTTGAAACATAAGTGGACAAACTTCTCACCTTTAAAACTCCAAAAGCTGCAAATGGATACTTCATATTTTCATATTCTACCCGGGTGAAATGTGATAGTACCTGCTTGACTTTCTTTTGGCTAACTCCACTTCTCAATCAAGTGATAGGATATGATGGAACACCTTTTTTAATAGAAACATGTATCCAAAAGTCTAGACAATCATAGAACATAGATTCTCCATTGACTTGTACAGCAAGAAAACTAAATTTTCTGAAGTTTCTGAAAATACTGAATATGAGGTAACCTTTTCCAAACATAAAACCTCAACCCAAGTCTTCAACATCTGCTACAAAAAACTCTTTTACCTCAAGAGTTAGATAAAGAAGAAATATACTTCTTTGCAACTTGTCATATACCAAGTAGCTTTGTATTGACATTCCAAGAATTCTTTGAGGGAACATATAGCTGCCTGCTTAAAAGCTTCAACTAAAACATAACTCATACACATATGAGTCAAAACATAAGTTGTCTTTAAAATCTGCTGGTTTTCTTTCTCTCAATGCAATTCTTTATCAAGTCTACTAAATCATGACCAAGTGTAATGCAAAACAAGAAACCGCTTCTTCTTTAGACTATCTTCACACAAGATGTTCTCGTAGACTTGTCTTTGGGTGTAGAGGATAAAATAGGAAAAGTATATGGAAAATATAAGAGAAAAGGAAGCCTTCCTTTTCTTTTGGAAATGATGGACTTTCTTCTTCTGCATCTTTCTTCCATGTGATGATGTCAACATCTTCAAACTTCTCTTCCATACCTTTTGTTCTCTTCATCTTGAAGTAGCAAACACTCTTGATTTCTTCAAATGAACTCTTCTCTTCCTCTAGTGCCAAGAGTAAGAGATAAAACAAACATGGTATACAAATGGAAGTGAATATAGAAACATGTTTTATCATCTCCTCATATCTCTGAATCAAAATTCTGTTTCAAATAACTGAAACGACTAAATTCACCAATCTTTTGTCTGAATGATGAATTACCTTTCTAGAGCTAACTCTCTAGATCACATTTGTACCTGGATATCCAACCAACTTACAACACAAAATTGGCTGAAAACAAAAAACTCATCCCATCTTCAAATTTGTCTTCTTAGATAAGCTTTCTTGCCATGAAAGAGATCTCTCAAAACTCTCTAGAAAAACCTCTAGATACCTGTTTTGATGTAGCCTTTAACTTTCAAATAATGAAAGTGTATAAAAGCACTCCTTGAATCCTTCAAATCTCTTCATAACTGTTCTTCTAAGACATGACCTGCAAATGATAATCTGATAGCAAAAATTGATACCTATGATTTGATGTTGATCTGATTCATTCATCTTCTCTAAACCATTGTTCTTCCTTGAATTTGAAGTAGCCTTCTCTTCATCAATTCTGGGCCTTCAAACAATACTTTTGTAAAGTATTTGCATACTCTTCCAAAAATATTCAGCTACTAACATATTATCAACTTCATACTCCACACTGATGAATACACATGTAACTGAATTGTCTAATTCTCAAAACTCTACTCATCTAGATTAGGTGTGTATTTCAAATGTCAAATGTTAAAAGATGCCCTTAAATCATATGTTGTAAACCTGGAATTCTGGAAAACTTGGGAATCATAATGAGCCTTAATGCATTGATGCCAAAGACCTAAAGCTTTGAAACCAAAACCTTAGAGCTCTGATACCAAATGTTGGAAATGAGGTAGGCCCATAGCTCATATCATAGATCCATGGTTCCATAGGTCGAGCATATACAACATCGAATTTAGCAATCTTCCCTATTGACAAAACATGAACATACCACAACTTAATCATACAAATGATGAGACAAAGATAGAGAAAGAATAGACGACATGTGTAAGGTGTTACGTAAGCCATCGCTTACTCATAGTATCATATATACCAATGTTCAATGTACAATGTGGGAGCAAAACTCTCAACCACTCTATGTGATGAGAAATAGATGAATGAGTGAATGTACAAATGTAACAAACATATTCAGATGTATGGGCATGAATCTGAATATACATGAGACGTGTGACCCACTAGGTTATAGAAGAGTGAATATGAGTGATTGAAAGAGGAAGGATCAATGTGAAACTGATAATCAACAAACCCTCATCTAACCTTAGGCTATGGAAGACCCTAAGTCAGATACGTGTGTGAAAAGATCACATACTTAAAAAGTAGCAATGAATGCTAACAAGTTTGCTGCCGGAAATCCTAAAACTCATGTGAACACACCTTCTCAAACACCTCATCCAAATATGCATACAGCATATACGTATTGATTCTCTTGTACCTATGCCGAATAGGACTCCTCCTGATATTGATGCTACTGCCTCCATAAACTCCAAGTAGTACCTGTGTGCATAAAGAGAATATGTACCTGAATCATTAACATAAGATATAAATCTTATGTTAAACACCATCCAATGTCTATATCAGATTTGTATTAATAGAATAGGCCTTCATTAATTTTTACTTAGAGATACTTGATAATCTTTTTGGATTCCTCCATATGTGGCTTCCTAGGTGTATACATGAACTAGCTCAAGACACTCACATTATAACTACTATCTACTCTAGTTAGAGTAGCATAGTTGAGATTTCCCACCAATCTTTGAAAGCTTATCACATCTTCAATGAGCTCACGTTCATGAGAACTTAGAGTTGAGTTTACTTCCATAGTTGTACCTACAACCTTAGCATTTTACATTTTTAACTTTGCTAGCACATCTTTGATGTACATCTTCTAAGTAAGGTACTTACATGATATGTATATGCTACCTTCAATCTAAGGAAGTAAGTGAGTTTCCCTAGATCAATTGAACTCTTCCTTCATTTGAGGTTTAACTCTTCTAATACGTTCAGCATCATTACTTGTTAATATAATATCATCCACATATACACAAAGGTATATGACTTCTCCATGTGAGCTCTTGATGAATAGGGAAGGATCTGCCTTGCTCACCACAAACCCTTTATTGTGCAAGTAAGTTACAAGTCTATGATTCCAATCCTTGGAACTTGCTTTAGCCCATATAATGCTCTCCTTAATCTACATACATGTTCAGGATAATGTGAGTTTTAAAAACTAGGGGGTTGAGCAATGTATACCTCTTCCAAGATACATCAATTGAGGAATGCATTTTTCACATCCATCTTATATATCTTCCAATTCTTGGCAATTGCAATACTCATGAGTACTTTGATTATAGGCATCTTTGCTATAGGAGATAAGGTCTCCTCATAGTCAATGCCTTGGGTCTAAGCATAGCCCTTGGCTACTAATGTAGCCTTGTACTTGTTGATGGTTCCATCACAATTCTTCTTTAATTTATAGATCCATCTAGATCAAATGACCTTCATGGTAGATATTTTGGGAACTAAGTCCCGAGTGTTGTTTTTCTACAAAATTCAATCTCTTCTTTCATAGCATGCTTCCATTCTAGTTTCTTATTGGCTTCTTCATAAGATGAGGGGTCTTCAAAGTTCAAATATTGAGCTATGTAGATGGAATGTTTAGTTACCAATGAGGTGTCATATCCATACCTGTCTTCTTCTTGTTGTTGTTCTTCTTCTCCCTTGTAGATCTTTTAATAGTTTGTTGAGATGATTCGACTACATCTCTTAACACTTGCACCTTTTATTTACCATTGGAGTTCAAAATTATATCCCTCCTAGGGGTCTTTTGATCATCCTCTAATTCACTTGAATCTTCAAGTGTATGTGTACCTTTGCTTGAGGGTGTTGAAAAGTCCTCTCACCAAGTCATAGTGCAATTTGATTTTCTTACAGTCATTTTCAAGCCAAGAATTATTTCATCAAACTCTATATATCGACTAAATCCCTTAGTGCTAGGGCTATATCGCCTATAAACCTTTTAACTTAGGTCATAACCTATGAAGACACATTTCTCTACCTTAGGATCAAGTTTACCTCTAATTTGTGATGGTATATGTGCATATGCAATGCACCAGATATCGTGATGTGGAACAAACTTGGTCTTCTTCCATTCCAAGCTTCACAAGGAGACATTCCTTCCAAAGGCTTTGAGGTAACCTATTTATGAGATAGGTGGCAGAAGATATTGCCTCTACCCATAGATAATTAGGAAACTTCTTTTCATTTCGCATGGACCTAGTTGCTTCCACAATGGTCCTGTTTGTCCTTTTTGTTTCCCCAATTTGCTCATGTGTATATCTAGTAATTATCTTGCTTTTGATTCCCCTTTATTGTAATTAAGAATCAAACTCATGGGAGAAGTATTCTCCCCTCCATCAGACCTTAGTCTCTTTAGCGTTTTACGTGTTTGGTTTTCTACTAGTGCTAGATACTTGAAACATGTAAAATTTTATCTTTGTGTATCATGAAATAAAGTATGGTCCATCTTCTATAATGATCAATCAAGGACACATAATACCTTGATCCTAAGATAGATGGCTCCTTCCTTGGTCCTCAAACATCAGTGTGGACAAGCTCCAAGATGTCTCCATGTATGTACCCCTTCTTCGTGAATGGTTTCTTGGGTTTTCCAAACTGACATGCAGTGCATTTGTAAATCATATGTTGCTTTGAAATGTTAGGTAGTCCAAGTACACATTTATCTCTATTGATTTGTTTTAAGGTTCTCTGTCCAATGTGAGCCCATATTTTATGCCCAACCTCTAACTATGATAAGGTTTGAGTACCATAATTGAACAATGCTATATTCTAGTGTCTTCAAGTTCATAGGTGGACAATCCACCTGTCTTTTCTCCTTTAGTTATCTTCTTGAATCCTTGGTATGGATCTTTTACATAAGCTCCATAATTTGTGTCTCACCTGCAATCCTTTTCCACAATTCGTCCTACACTTCCTAGTAATACTAGATACATAGAGAACTCTGCTCAACAAGTTCATGTTACCATTTGATGTCTTCACATTTCCAATCTTCTCCTCAAGGTGCCTTGTATCATTTCTTGTTTGGACCTCATGCTTATTCTTGGGGTCTTCCAAATCTGAGAGCTATGCTACATTTCTTGCTACATGCTTTGGACATCCAAAATCAATATAAAACACATGCTCATCTAATTTACCTCCTTTCCTTGTCATGCTCATGAGCGGAAGTGAATCCTCTTGAGATTGATCATCAGTGTAGTTGTTGTAGCCTCTTCTTCCTTTTTATCTAATTTGATAGTTCTTATTGTTGTTATATCCATAAGTGTTATTGTATCTACCTCTAGGAGCTCCATATCATCCTCTATTATGTCCTCTTCCTCTCTGGTTCCTTAGGTTCTTGAAGCAATGGTCAGTGATGTGGTTGGTTAATCCACATATGGCACAAGGTGAGGACCTTTGAGATATCCCCCTACCTTGCTTGCCACCTCTACCTCTTCCTCTTGAACTTATATCTCTACCTGCAAAGTTAGCTTATGAGGTACTTACTTCCTCATCTCTTCCTCTTGAACTTATATCTCTACCTGCAAAGTTAGCTTATGAGGTACTTACTTCCTCATCAAGTTCCTTGCCTTTTACTTTGATATTTTTATTGCTACTTTTATATGTATAAAGGCCAGAGGATTGATTACCTTTTATGTCTCGCCATTCTTCATAAGCTTGGGTTCATGAGTGAAGAATTGTCCCATGAGTGTATTGAAATCTGGTACTTGCATGTCCATGTACATGTCCATGGCAGTGGTGAATGCTTCTCACTTTTCATCTGTTTTGATTCCATTGATGAATTTTTTCGCAATTTGTTCCTTGTATATGACCTCTCCAATCCTTCCTAAATAATCAGCTATATCCTTCATCTTTGTAACAAAATTGGTGACATTTTGCTTGGGCTGCTTTGAGAGATGTGAACTCCATCCATAGTTGTTTCTTTCTGGACTTGATGCTTATAAGAAAATAATGTTTCCAAAGCACTGCAAGTCTGTTGTGATGCCTTAGAGCTCCTAATGTGTAGAAGTAAGAAAACAAAAATAGATTTTAGAATGTATGACCTTGCCAAAGCATTCTTTGCACACCATATGCCTTTCTCGCTCCTCTTGTGTTGGTTTTCTTTTGGTCCTTAGCATAGGCATCAACTCATCTCTAGAGATGTATCCATAAAGGTTTCTCCCTTGAAAATATGCTTCCATCCTTAGAGACCACACTAAGTAGTTGCTTTGATCCAATTTGTCAATTGAAGAAGGGAATCCATCACCCATAATGTAGAAATTATGATGATGCTATGATATCACTATGAAGAGTGATGGGAGATTGCAAAGATGAGAAGGTATTTGCAAAAAACTACTCTAGACTATCCAATTTCTTCTTGGAAAATCTAATGGACTTCCTAAGTTTCCAATCTATGAAATAACATGACTATAGTACATTGGAGCATTGATTTCAAATGTTTGAGTTTGGATAGACAACTTTTAGATATTGCTCATGTAGAGAAAACCTTTTATTTATGGAAGAAGGCTCTCAAAAAAGTACTCATAGCTCATAAGCTACTAGGAAGTAAAACACTTTTGCACATCTTCAACTAGGAAGTCAAGTGAGATAACACAAGTTATTTCATGAATTGAGTGATTACACTGTGAGCTAGATATTTAAGAAGTCAGGGGTGTGATTTCGAGTTTTCAAGAAGCACATGATACAAATACATAGTCATAGAGCTATGGTCATACTCTGCATACAATGCCCTAATGGCTAAAATATTTTGTACACAAACTTATCAAAGTGTTAACTTCATGATATGATTGATAAATAACTCAATGAGACCATAACTCCACTTAAAAAGCTCAAAGAAGTTCATGAATTTGAGCTATGTACAGAAATAGTGAACAAGAGATAGAGATGATGGTAAAAACTTGATCTATATGCATTGAGAAGTAAAGTACAGTACATGGAGGTGTTGGAGGAATCCAAGGGCTTCAAGTTGGGTACAAAATGTCTTTGGGCAAAACTCTCTCCCCATGCTCCCCATGGGGTTGAACCCAAGACCTCTTCCTTCCCATCCTTGAAACTTAACCACTAGGCTAAGTGGATTATTTGTTTCAGAGAGCACATGAACCTATACTTAATTCTAATCTCGACATCTTTCGTGCTACATGAGAATGACCAAATGATGTCTGATTTCATATCTGTATGAACTAGTGAGACACTCATGTTATAAACTAAATTTATAGCATTCTTTCCCCTTTGGAAACTTTTACCCTCGAAAATAAAGTGATATATGAAAAATTGTAGGCATGCCCCTTATGTTCTTGTCTAGAAGAACATGTATTCATCACTATGGTGGTATTCACCTCTAATCTAAAGTGAACATAAGAGAATCTATTGTCTAATCTCTACCAAAACGATACAAAACATCATCTAGTTTTGCACTTGATAAGCTAAACTAATTGCAAAGTATGGAATGAATGACAATGGTGGATCAAAAAACATCACATTCCAATTCACTATTTTCAATGGGTAGATTTAAGATATCCCTATCCATATTGCAATATTGGTCCATATCTAGGTACCACTAGTGCATGGGCCTATCAATTCAGGTGGGAGTTCTTGACTAAGTCTTTGAGAACTTCTGTTTCATTGAATTCGGTTTGGAAAAATGAACTATAATTGTGGTTGATTCAAAAATCTAACTTAGATGTTCATACCATGGTCTACTTCCAACCAACTTGTCCTTAGAACCATTGGGACACTTTTCCCCTCTTTAGGAGGTCCCCTCCCCCATATAAACACATATAATCCTAACTAATCGCTTATCTTTGTACACTCACTTGGTAATACATTTTGTGTCATATTGTTCAAGCTTCTTCTTCTTACTTGTGTTCTTCGTGTGCTTTTGCAAACCTTGATCTCCAACAATCGTATCAAAGCAAGTCATCACTTCATCTAGGGCATCGTCGACACCTCTCTAGTCATAGTCTCAAAATCACACAAAAATCAACGAGCATACTTCATGAGATAAGGAATTGAAAATTGCTTTTGCTCTGTGGCATTGAGAATTTGATTTGATCTCATTTGATATAATCAATTTTCCACATCATGGTATTTTGTCACTTTCCATGGCTGAAAGCAATAAGTATTTCGTATGTTGATTGTTGATGATAAGTTAGATAGTACGAATTACCCATTGTGGGTATACATGATGCATCATGTATTGGTAGCAAAAGGGTTGTGGAATTGTGCAGGGTGTTGAAAAATGCCCTATTACACTTGCAAATACATTAATTGAAGGTGAAGTAGATGGTGTTGAAGATGATATTCAATTTCCTAATGATGTTGTGGTTCCTACTACACCTACTATAGAGAAACTTCATTGGGATAGCAAAGATGCACAGGCACATGCATTGATAATCTTGCCTATTAGATGTGTCATTATCACTCACATTCAATCCTGCAAGATAGCCAAAGATGCTAGGGATACTTTAACAACATTATATCAAGAAAGAAATGAGGCTCATGTTGCTTAACTTTGAAAACGATTGGAGAGGGCATACGAACAAAGGAGATTCAATGGACAGTTTTTTGACAAAGATCAAAGATTTGAAGGAGAAGTTAATTTCTATTGATGAAATCTTGCCAAATAGTTCATTTATGCAGAATGTTCTTAACAATTTTCTAGATTCATATCAGAATCTTGCTTCTACTCTTTGGTTGATGATGAAGGCAATCCAAATGCCTTAACATTTGAGGAGTTGGTCTTTGTTTTGTTGTAAGAAGATGAGTCCAAGCATAATAGGTCAATTATCTGTGTTGTAAATCAAGATTTATTAGCTCGTTAGAAGGGCAAAGGTAAATGGATCTCAACTACGAATAAGTAAAAATTTGCTAATGTTATGTAGTCAAAAAGAAAACAAAAAAGCAAGAATAATTTTACAAATTACTATAAAGCAAATGATTATGTTATAAAGAATGGTGTTGAATTGGATGCAAAAGAGGAAAAGAAGAAAGATATTAGAATGGTTGTTGCAAAGACCTTTATACCAAAAACAATTTGTAAATCTTGTTCAAAATGAAGAATGGGCATTTACTATAGCTCTAGCTATAACCCATCTCATGAACAGTGTATGTCTATAGTAGACTTAGATGTTTGTTACTTCGATAATGATGCAACCAAACATATAATGAAGACCTCTACATCAAAAAGAATCTGCAAATCTTGCTCAAAATGAAGAAGGGCATCTACTATGGCTTGTAACTATGACCCATCTCATGAATTGTGTATATCTATAGTAGACTTAGATGTTTGGTACTTCGATAATGATGCAACCAAACATATAATGAAGACCTTTACATCAAAAAGAATCTGCAAATCTTGCTCAAAATGAAGAAGGGCATCTACTATGGCTTGTAACTATGACCCGTCTCATGAATTGTGTATGTATACAGTAGACTCAAATGTTTGGTACTTTGATCGTGGTGCAACCAACTATAGCTTGTAGCTATGACCCATCTCATGAATAGTGTATGTCTACAGTAGACTTAGATGTTTGGTATAAACTTGGAGCACAATTTCTTCAATTCACTTAAGTCTACTCCTATAAGGAACATTGCCACATGTGTTAACAACTCTATTATCTTTTTATGGGAGCTGATAAGATCATTCTAACTACTATTGATTGCAAATCTTTTACTTTTTCAAATGCCTTCTGTCAAGGATCAAGAAATATATGTTATTAGTTTTATCATTAGCCAAGATTGGTTTGGTTGTTAATTTGTTGATGACAAATGTACAATTCATTATCTCTCAAATTGTGAAGTAATGCTTTTTGCATTTTATGATGTGGGTTGTATAAACTCGTAGACTATGCAAAATCTATGATTGATTTAGCATCTGCAATTCATGATTCTCATGCTCTCTCAAATGCAAAGCTTTGGCATGCAAGCTTTGGTCGTCTAAATTGTGCTAGTAAGCTTCATTTGCAAAAATCTGAAATGGTGTCCTTTATGCCTAAACTTGAGGCACCTTCTAAACATATCTATGAAGGTTGTATTTTGGGAAAAATGCAACGTTCCTCCTTACCAAAAAATGGTTCAATTAGAGCTACTCATAAAGTGCAACTTGATCTTAGTGATCTATGTGGTCCTATGCAAACACCTTCATTTGGGAACTACTTATACTTCATGACTTTCATTGATGACTTTTCCAAGCATGCATGGATTTCTCCATTGAAAGCAAAGTTTCAAGTATTTATGTGCTTCAAACAATTTTTGGTTATGGCTAAAAATCTATCAACATGCAAAATGGGCAACCTTTGTTCTAATTAAGGAGCAAAATACATGTCTTCAAAGTTTAATGCATTTTTAGCTAAGTGTGGGATAAAACATCAATGTACAATGCCATGTACACCTCAAGAAAATTGACCTTCCAAAAGAAAGAAGTAATGTCTCATGGATAACAGGCATTCCTCCAAAGCATTGTAGTCTATCACTCCATATGAGGCTTGGCATGGACATAAACCATCTGTTGCTCGTCTTCATGTCTTTAATTTTTTTGCATATGCATTGTGCCTCAACAATGCACAAAATTAGGTGATAAAGCAATGAAATGTGTTTTTGTTGGGTACAATCTGAAACCAAAGGCTATCATTCGAATAATCAACAAACTAAATGCATTTTGATTAGTCATGATGTTATTTTGTGGAAGATGCAATTCAATCCTTACTTTCATGTACCAAAGAGGCATCAATTAGCTTGAAGGATATTGATGCCTCCTTTTGAAAGTGGATAGTCAAGTGCTAATCCAAATGAGGCAATACCTTGACCTTTACAAGTTTTAAATAATGATGCAAATCATTCCATTACTAATGCAAACTTACATGATGCACTTGTTGATGAGCGAATTCACAGAAAAGAGGCAAAAACTATGTTTAAATGGCTAGTGTAAACTTTGAGGGATAGCAAATTAGATGTACTTTTGTCACATCATACTTGTTCAAGCTCACATAATGCTTGCATTGCATCAAATTGTTATGCAATGATTGTCTCTAATCTCTGTGATGAAAATGAGCTTGTTTCTTTTGATAAAGCTCAAAATTCAAAAATTTGGATGGCTACTATGTAATCATAATATGATGCTATAATGAAGAATGGTCCTTGGTACTTTGTGTGATTTGAATCCAAGCAAAAGGAAATTGACACTAAATAGGTATACAAGTAGAAACATAAGCTTAAAAAATTGACAAGTATAAGGCTACACTTATTTCCAAAGGTTATGTTGAAGAGAGGCATTGATTTTTATGAGACGTTTGCTCCAACATGTCGAATGGTCATCATTCATAGCATATTTATACATTTGCAACCCATCATGGTTGGAATGTAGTTTAGTTGGATATTAAAACTACATTTCTAAATGATGATTTACATGAAGTGTATGTATTTCATACAAGTGTTTAAAACTATCCATGCTTGTATGAAAATATACATGCCTACATGCTAGAGCATGGTTTTGGGAACATCCAACTTAGAGCACCTTATATGTTAAACGTGTAGACGATGTACTTATGATCATTGCTGCAAATGTTTATGATATGCTACTCATTGTTCCTAATGAGAAGCATATTGTTGAACTTTAGATTGATTTGCTGCCTCTTTTAAGATGTCAAATTTGAAGCATTTGCATCATTATTTCGACATTCAATTCATGCAAGCTGATGGGGGAATAGCTTTGTGCCAAAGAAAATACATTGATACATTATTGCAACATGTTGGCCTTGAAGATTGCATATTGCCACTCCTATGGAAACATGCTTACAATTGAGTCTTCATAATAGTAGAGATGCATTTAATGTTATTATCTACCAAGCTATTGAATGCTTAATTTATTTATGCATAATTCAACCTAAGATTCAATTTACTCTCTCAAATGGGCAAGCTTGTGCATTACCCAAGTGTAAATCATTGACAAGTGATTAAGCACACATTTTGCTCCTTCACGTACACAATGGACTATTTTATCCCAAGGAGGAATCCTTATCACCATATTTACATGTTTACTCTAACTCAAATTGGGCTTGTCTCTAATACACTTGTGTGTCCACCAATGATTTTGCTTCATGCTCAACAACTCATGCATATCTTGGTTTAGCAAGAAGCAACCTACTATTGGCACCATTAGTTATGAAGTTGAGTGTAGGGAAACTTTCACAATGATTGTTGAGTGTGGCTCAAATGCCTTTTGATTGATTTGGATGTTGATCAATCTTCCACTACCATTGTCTTCGTTGATAATTATAGTGCATTGGCAATTGCGAGGAACCATGTGTCCCATGTGACTACACAAGATAATGTTGTGTATCTTTTCACAAAGACTCTACCTAAGAAGTTTGAAGCTTTTCTCAAAGCTTTGGGCTTATGTGCTCTTGAAAATTGATTTTTACATCATCCCCAAAGAGGATTCATCTTTATTCTACATCATCTTTAGGAATGAATCCTTGTTCACTACATCATTCTCAAAGACGATTCATTGATATATTTTAGTAATGATGTGTGTAAACATACTTAGGACTACAAGGGCACATTTTTCCCGCTATAGGAGGTTCTTTTCCTCAATTTGCATATACACCTATAACCATAAAGGGTCACTTATCTTTGTACACTCAATTAGTAATACATTTGCATTGTATTTTTCTCCAAGCTTCTTCTTCCTTGAGGCTTTTATGTGGTTAAGCAAGAAGAATATAAAGAAACCATGTAACTTTAAATTCCTTTCTAACAAAGGCTTTAAATAACTTCCCTAAGGATTCATGAGAATCTCTACTTAATCCTAAGCATCCACTAATGCTTTTGGATTTCACCTTTTATAAAAAATCCCTTTAAGAAAGTATAACTACATTGCAAACTATATACTTGGAACTTAAACTCTTTAGAAACTTGCACATGCTTTACCTAACTATGATTTGAAGTACCCTTAGGTATCTCAACTTTGTATAGCTATAACATACTCGACTAAAACATCTATTTCTAACTCTGAAAATGTTGTGAATCTCTTAAGGGGCCGAAATATCTCGTTTTTGCCATTTGAAAGGGTGTCTTGGAATGAGACATTGCAACGACGAATAAGAATCATACTGTTTCAAACTCGAAGAACAGTTATAAAGAATTCCAAATAGCACATGTATAGCCTTATTAGAACCTTACACATGTATCACCTTATCTAACATAAAGCCTATTGGAGCAAATTATAATATATTCACAATTAACAGTGGCGACTTAGATTAACGCTAATCCACTGAAACTCTTCATGCAGAATATGTACATAGAAGCTATTCATAAATTAAACTATCCAAACCGAAAGGAAAAGCCGCCATTTTCCGGCAAAAGATGGCAGTGCGGAGAATGAAGGCATTCGACGATGAAAGTTATTCTGGAAGATTGATAGCTCGTTAGAGATCACGGACGATGGTAAAGAACAGGAAGAAGAAGAGGATATACCAAAAATTGCAAACATAAAATGCTCAACGTCTCCCCCATTGTCTTACTTGCTTGCGCAGGGACTGTTGAGTGCCCCTTATCCTCCTGACAGCTGAGTTCTTCTTAATCAAATAATCAGTTTCTCATCTTTATTCAGTTTCTCAATGCTTCAGATCATCAACATACAACCTGAAAACACGACAGACGGCAGAGAGTAATGCGCCACATGCGTAGAGTCTAATTCATCTTTTATCAGTTTCTCAATTCCTCAGATCATCAACATACAACCAGAAAACACGACAGACGGCAGAGAGTAATGCGCCACATGCGTAGAGTCTAATCAAAACCCGATATAAAAGTACGAGGTAAAGTCGAAAACAAGGGATTAATTTTTTGAATTAATAGTCCGTAATGTTTAACGTAGCTCATATGGCAAACGGCTGAAGTTCAGCCAACCAAAAGCAGCTTCTTGAGATGGCAACAACAAACGACTCAAAAAGAATATCTTTCGGTTAACGAAAACGGCTAACTGAGATCTGAGACATTGTATCTTCACCTTCCGATGCACGTATGTTACTTCTTTACAGATTTGCGAATGGTGTGAACTACAGTATCATTTCAAACTTGAATCGAGAGAGGAAAGGGTGTCAATAACATGAAGTTGACGCCACAATAACCTATCTGGAGCAATATACTCCAGCTTGGAGCACCAAATGGGAAGAATCTATGGTGAAGGAGGTGAAAAGATCTGCTTGCAATAACTGGCGTTTTCGACGGTGATTCACACATACGAGACCATACGCTTGAGTTACGACTTCATGCAGGAGCTTGTAGAGAACTGGATATTCCCACTGCTGGCGAATTTTCTTTATCTAGATTGTTACAAGAGCCTGTAAAGTGAAACCATGGCATTAACACATGCAACAGTATAAAAATCAAGCTCGAAGATAAAGATAGAAAAGATGCGTAATTACCAGATCTTGTTGATTTTCTGTGTTTCGAAGGCGAGGCTAAGGGAGATAGAGAACGTTCGGTAATATTTTCAGATTCATCTGCGCATAAAATAGGAAATTTGACATCTAGATTATCAAGAGAGCAGAATTTCAAGAGAGTAAAGCCGAAGAAGAAATGTCATACCCGAATGGACCATATTAGCGATATCTGTTAAAACGGTCCGTGGGGAAGAATCCATTGCGGAAAGCCCAGCAGATGTCGCACTAAAGGCACCCGACATACGATTAGCACATGTAATAAGGCAGCAAAAACTTACAACCAACTTGCTATCCATGTTTAGATGAGTACCTTGAATTTGGACCATGCGATAGATCTGCAGCATTCACCGTCAACGCAGTCAAGTCTTCAAGCTCTGTCATCAAACTGCTA
The DNA here is from genome assembly GCA_020310875.1 of Ceratopteris richardii. NCBI lineage: Eukaryota > Viridiplantae > Streptophyta > Polypodiopsida > Polypodiales > Pteridaceae > Ceratopteris > Ceratopteris richardii. Next base: position 97,872,201 of record CM035410.1, read on the forward strand.
TCCAAGTCTAAATCGAATAACTCGTCGAATGAGAACGTATCACAAGGTATAAGAAGGGCAGGCTCGCAAGCCGACTGATCTAATGAATGAGTTACATCTTGCGCATTTACATATCGAGCTGTGACATTTTCAGCCAAGGAAGGATCGCATGGACTGCAAGAATCCATAGCAGATCTCATGCCTTCCACGGGCGAAACATGGACTCCTTCAAGTTGATTTACAGCCGAAACATGATAACTGGACTTTTCTTCAGCTGCTGTAGAAAAGTCTAAAAGCCTGCATTTGCTACTGTTAGCCTTCTTCTTTGTTATCTTCCCACTGCCTTTCGGTTGTACGTTTGCTTGCGTAGCACAAGAAGGCTCTCCGGGCTTTTTGTGAGCACGAAGAGTATAGGGGCAGGTTGAAGATGATACATGTGGCAAAGACATCCTTTGATGCTGCTGCAAATTCGCACGACCCCCTTCCTCGGGTCTAGTAGCATTGTCCTGACGAACAGTCGAAGTGATAGAACCCGACATGCAGTTTTCAGCAACAGAATATTTAACAGGAGGTGGCGTTTGGGGGTCATGGTGGTTAGTCTGAGCACAATCGGTTTCCGCAGACGATGAAGATGCGGAAATTGTAGATGCACGATTAGGTGAGACCAAATTGGACCGTGCATCCATTTGGGGAACATGTTGAGGTGATCCTTGAGATCCACATGATGCATTAGCCTGCTGTTGCTGCGACTTAGCGTTGCTAAGTATGCTGCTAGGTGTAGAAGGCTGTACTGCTTTGATTGCCGATTGCACCATACCGACCCTAGGAGATCCGACATCTGTAGCTCTACCTGCCAACAGAGATCATGCACGCCTTCGTAAAAGAAATCAAACAAGACTACGATCCTAAACAACCTGCGGAACAAAAATCCGATCCAGACCTAAGTGATGATCTGTTGGCAGTCGTTTAGCTACATTCGATACACGTCGAGTCTTTTTAGTCAGATCGATAACTGGATCGCCCTGTTGAAGAACTTCAGCGTTGCTGTTGTCCATGCTCTTCCTCTTGGAGGATAATACCTTATGTCGTGCATTTTGATCTCCAAAATTAATGCTAGCTTCTAGACTGCTAGATCCTGAAACATTAGCAGAGGAAGACCACGTTGAGAGGAATACAAAATAAGAAAGAAGGCATTTCTACCATAACGAATTTGCCAAAGCAAACAGGTAACTTTACCGAAATAATGAACATTTTGCATAGGCGTCGAGATGGCAACATGAGAAGGAGGAACGGAATGGGACTGGACTTCTCTATTAGGAAATTCGCCAGTTACTGCAGTGCTTTTGGTGGCCCCTGATACATACACGGACAATATCTCCTGCAGACCATGAACGAGATCCTCTACACGCGCTTTCTCCGCCACGGAAGATATTTGCTCCTCCTTCAGAACCACATAATCATTTAGAACTGCACTTAGGCTTTTAGCTCCCTTGGGTACCTGCGACACGATCAAAGACAGATAAAATCGATACATCTAAGCGGGACATAGAACTCTAGCCTATCGGATCGGCTTCTGAAGCGGGAAAAAAAAAAGAAACGTCAAGCACTTACTGCCCGAAGAGGATGAAGAAGACGAGCAGCCTCCAGTCGGAACTCCTCCAATGTGCGGGAGAAGTGCGAATCTCTTAGGTAACACTCGACCATGAAAGCAACTTGAGAATCTGTCACCTTGCCGGATCCCACTGGCGCGGTATGCAGCGAAGCAGGTGCCATCAGCGAACCAAGGAGGTTGGCGGAGACGGCCTGGACTGATGGCTAAAGCATCCAATTTCTCTGCGTAAACCCTGACGGCTTGCTTAGAGGATAGAAGATAGGGAAGACTCCGCCATCGTCGATTGTAAGATCTGAGCAATTTGAACTGGGAGCGTTGGAGGGAAGCTGTGGCGTTGATTGGAGGGAGGGAATGGAGCTGCGTGCTTTCAAGTTTTTTTTTTACTCAAATGGAGGGAAAATCCACTTTGGCTTTCCAAAGCGACAACCGTTGTCGGATGTCTGCGTGTGCGCACATGAGCTCTTCTAATGCACGTCGGGATTGCAAAGTAGTCCCGACGTGCGGGAAATATATTTTGTTTTTCAAACATAAAAATAAATGCAGACTAATATAATAATAAAAAAATTCTTGCGAAATATTTTTTTCTATACGCCTATTAAAATAGATATGAAAACTTGTGTAAAATGAGAATTAAGGTGGCTTCACACATTTGTAGTGGAACATAGATAAAAACTACGGGTGGCTTCACACTGGGGCTCAGCAGGAAACGCATTGTTCCGCCTGGAAGAGTAAAACTTTGAGAGTCCACTGCTATCTATTCACACAAGCTCCGAAACAGAAAGAGGAAAAGACAATATTAAAACTGAGATGACAACTCAAAATACCTTGGGGCGGAGGAGGGAGGGTCAGAATAGTTCACAGGTAAATGTTCCATGACGTGGCGTGAGTAACTACAGAGGCTTTTGCTCAGCGTGGCGAGGCAATTGGCTGCTCATCGAGGCTGTGGAATGCCATCAGGGGCGAGACTTTTTGGAAGATTTGGAAGGAGCGATGTGTTGTCAATTCCAAAGGAATGATCGATTGAAAAATCCTTATTTCTTTTAGGTAAAAGAATCTCCCGAGATAAGAGATCTCCACCGTTTAAACATCACTGTATTTATCTCCTCGAAAATAACAAGTTGAAACCCAATTGGGTCCCACATGAGGGAGACAATAGATTTATCCGCCTCATTTGTAATGCCCTATAGCTTGTCAATTTGTAATGCCCTATAGCTTGCCATTCTCCTCCCCTGCATTGTGAGATTTGGGGGGTCCCATGGGCACTAGTCCCATTCACTTGTAACTTTTCTTTATTTTAATTAAAGTCCGGGAGAATAGGCCAAGGCCAAACTTCTTTTTATTTAAAAAAAAATAGACAACCAATGAAATTGTATAGTTGACAAAAAATAATTGGATTGTTGTCATGGAGCATGAAGAGGTGCCGGAGAGTCTAAAACGCCTCTACGTAACTTCCACTTGATTTGTGTAAAAAAATGGAGTTCCTCCACCCTTGTATTCACAGATAACAGAAGAGCAGTTCATAGTTTCTTGAATTTCATTGCATATATGTATACAAAAAGGGTGGAAACGTTTGTACGTGTTGGTTTGGCTCGCTCGAACCTTTGCCTTTTGAAGTGAAGGGGGAGGTTCAACCCATGCCAATGGCGATGGATATGTAATGCGCATTAAGCCAGCGTGTATCGTCTTTGAGCATTCTTATATGTCTAACTTATGCCTTGTGAGATATGATGTGAGATATGAGAGGTCCCATTGGTACTATGCCCACCTTCACACCTTCATTTGTAGAGTTGTTCTTTGTTCTTTCTGGTGTCTAACGTTGTGAGAATATAGAGAGGGGCAGAGGGAGGAGGAGGGTCGGAACATTTAGGCTAAAATTGTTCTTTGTGAGAATATGGAGAGGGCCAGGAGGGTCGGAACATATAGGCTAAAATTGTTCTTGACGTGTGAATTATTTTCTTTTGGGCCTCCCCTCTATGTGAATACACCTATCCAATTGACTTTCAATGATTTGACAAAACATGGAGCTTGAGGCCCATCAAAAAAAGTGGCATACAAAAGTCAAAAGTCCCAAGGGAGAGTTCACATGACGTATCAAAAAGGATTAGCAAAATCTTGGAAAGATAAAATCGTTTCAAAGTTTATGGTTCACACAAGGCATGAAAGCACTCCCCTGATGCTCCTTTATGCACAATGATTGGTGATTCCTTGGGATCATAACTAAGTATCTTTTCAAAGGTACTAAATAAAATTGGAGAAATGTATTTCAATTGATTAATTATTTTGGGAATTATAACATTAGCTTGAAAATCCTTTCTAAAAATTAAAAACATATGCATTGTGAACATTGACGAATTAGGTGAAAAATAAGGGTCGTTTCAGATATAGGGGCAACACAACTATTGAATAAAAAAGAACGAATCATATAATGCCAGCTCTAACTAAATCTTTAGATAAGGCAGGGACCCAGACATTATACCCATACACATCACGAAACACTTTGAGTAAACTTGTTCCGACCCCCCCCCTCTACCCTCCTTTGTTTTGCATAGATTTTGAACAAAAGATTTACACGTGGGGTAATGTAAGTGGTTGACAATCAACTTTTAAAGTTGTTCCATGGTTTCATCTGTATTCAGATTAGGCAGAGGCACAACATAAGCTTGCAATTGTTCCAATCTCTTGTGTGAATAGATGAGCGGCAGGCTAGAAGAATTTCATGCATTTTCTTCTGAAACACTAGTATTTTTTAGCAGCGGACTATAGGAATTTCATGCATTTCCTTGTGGAACACTATTGTTTTTTTATAACCGTACCGGAGCCCTTATGTGAAACCACATTAATATATGTGTAATATATGTGTGTGTATGTATGTATGTACGTAACATATCCATGTATTGATTGCACATCTCTACAAACTAGTTAGTGTATTATGATTTCAATAGAAATGAAAAAATAGAGTGTCTCTAAATTTCAATAAAATATATATATATATATATATATATATATATATATATATATATATATATATATATATATATATATATATATATATATATATATATATATATATATATGTGTGTGTGTGTGTGTACGTATGTATATATTGTTTGCAAATCTCTAGAAACTATTTAATGTATTATGATTTCAATAGAAATAAAAAAAATCGAGTGTCTCTAAATTTCAATATATATATATATATATATATATATATATATATATATATATATATATATATATATATATATATATATGTATGTATATATGTGTATGTACGTACGTATGTATTGCTTGCAAATCTCTACAAACTATTTAATGTATTATGATTTCAATAGAAATGAAAAAACAGAGTGTCTCTAAATTTCAGTAGAAAAGAATATATATATATATATATATATATATATATATATATATATATATATATATATATATATATATATATATATATATGTGTGTGTGTGTGTGTGTGTACGTATGTATGTATTGCTTGCAAATCTCTACAAACTAGTTAATGTATTATGATATCAATAGAACTGAAAAAATAGAGTGTCTCTAAATTTAGAATTTATAATTCGAGTTGTTCTCAAGTCTCCTATCGTTAGTTAAGAACAGAAAAATGTTGAAAACTCAATGCATTTTCCATCTTTTCCATTCTCACATGGCATGGGAGGGCTCAAATATCATATTCACCTTGCATTTCTATAAGGTGAGGGGATGCTTAAATTCTATGCCCACTTGTGAGTATCACAAAGATGTGGCAAAATCGAGTTCAAACTCTACATATTTCCAAATTTCTTGACAAAGGCCTTCAAACATAATTGAAAGCTCATAGAACAAGGCCTTTCTCTACATATTGTCTCAACGTCCAAGCAAAATTTGGCTCAAATTTTTTGAGATTTTGGAAGTGCTTAACAAGGGCCCTCAAATTAAACTAAAACCTTTGGAATAAGAGATTCAATGAGGAAGACACGAAGACAATAATACAAGAAAAGGTCAAAAGAGAAAACTATGGAGCAGATACATTTATAAAAGCACATAAACGTCGATAATGGATCTAGGAAAAGGTTGAGGAGGAAATATATAAGGAATTTTCTAGATGAAAAAAAATCTAGAAGTTGATAACAGTGTCATGCATTTGGGGTGTAATGGTAGCTTAAATGCAACCCCCTAGTGCCACAACTACCCGGAAATGGTAACATTATTTGATATGTGAAATCCTTCAAGCACCTTTTAGATATGCATGTGTTATAATGCATTTTCTAATGACATAAATGAAAGGTTGTCAAACTTGGTAGACAGAAACACTCCTTTCTTGAAGTGGTTAGTGGGAGAGTGATGGTGGAGAAGGGCTCTCTAAATTGGATTAGTTATATGAAGGTTTGTCACCTTTCTTGAAGTGGTTACTAGGAAAGTGATGGTGGAGAAGGGAGAACGGCTATCTAAATTGGATTAGCTATATGAAGGTTCATCAGGGAGGGTGGATCAGCCCAATTCATCCAGTGTGTGTGTGTCTATTCGTTTATCGCAAGTGCATGATATACTAGTGGAGAGCACTGCTATGTATATATGCTTCTAAACTTTGTTGAACATGTCAATGTGTTGGAGTTAGATGTCTGCAGAAGCACGCAAACAGCACAAGGAAGAAGAAGAAGCTTGGAGCACAAACACACAATACTGAATGTATTACTAGAGAATGTACAAAGATAAGTAGCCCATTAGGGCAATAGGCGTATATACAAGCCGGGGGAAAAAAACCTCCTAAAGAGGGAAAAAAGTGCCCCGGCAGTCCTAGTGTGTTCACACACATCACTACCTAAATATATCAACAAATCCCCCCTGGCAGTGATGTGGTGAACAAGGAGCTAGCACTCATCTATAAGAAAGTGCCAAGCTATGTGGAAATCACTCCACAAAAGGAAGTAAGCCCAAAGCTTTGCGGAAAGCTTCAAACTTCTCCCTAGGCGAGCCTTCGTGAAAAGGTCTGCAATGTTCTCCTGCGTGGGCACATATGCCAAGCTGATCTCCCCAGCAGAGAACCTCTTCCTAACATAGTGATAATGCACCTCAATGTGCTTAGTGCGAGCATGGAACACAGGGTTCCTCGCAACTACCAATGCGCTCTGACTGTCAGTGAAGATGGTGGTGGCAGAAGACTGGCCAACACCCAAATCAGCCATAAGGCGTCTGAGCCACACACACTCAACAGTCGCTGTGAAAGCTGCCCTATACTCAGCCTCACAACTGGAAGTGGCCACAGTAGGCTGCTTCTTGCTCAACCAAGATATACATGAGCTACCAAGCATGAAGCAAAAACCACTGGTGGACACACGAGTGTCATAGCAACCAGCCCAATCTGAGTCAGAAAAAGCATGCAAATCTGGCGGTAGTGATCCCCCCTTGGGATAAAACAACCCAAGTAGCTGAGTACCACTCAAGTAGTGAAAGATGTGCTTAACCGCCTTCAAATGCGTGACTCCTGGGCAATGCATAAACCTGCTCATCTGTGAGACAACAAACTGAATATCTGGCCGAGTAATGCATAAGTAAATCAAGCATCCAACAGCCTGCTGATAGAGAACAACATCAAATGCATCTCCAGCATCATGAAGACTCAAGCATAAACCTGTCTCCATAGGAGTGGCAATAGGCTTACAGTCTTCAAGGCCAAAACGCTGCAATAATGTGTCAATATATTTCGTTTGACACAAAGCCATTCCACCATCAACTTGCATAAACTGAATGCCCAAATAGTGATGCAAATGCCCCAAATCAGACATCTCAAATGAGGCATGCAAATCAGCCTTGAAATCAGCAATATGCTTCTCAATAGGACCAGTGAGCAACATGTCATCAACATAGACAATAATGATCAGAAGCACATCATTAGCATGCTTAACATATAAGGTGCTTTCAGTTGGACTATTCACAAAACCATGTGCAACCAGATAGGCATGTATCTTCTCATACCAAGCACGTGGTGCTTGCTTTAAACCATATAATGCCTTCTTTAACCTGCACACCTGGTTTTCATGCCCTTTCTGCACAAAGCCACGGGGCTGAAAAACATACACTTCTTCATGCAAGTCACCATTCAGAAATGCTATTTTAATGTCCAACTGATGTACATTCCAACCATGATGGGCTGCAAGTGCACAAATGCTCCGAACAGTAGTCATACGGCATGTAGGTGCAAAGGTCTCATCAAAATCAATGCCTCTTTCCTGCGCATAACCCTTTGCAACAAGCCTAGCCTTATACCTGTCCACTGTACCATCAGGTTTACGCTTTAGCTTGTATACCCACTTAGTGCCAATGGCCTTCTTGCCAGGAGGCAAGTCACATAAAAACCATGTACCATTCTTCATTATAGCATCATATTCAGATTGCATGGAAGCCATCCAATTTTCTCAATTTTGTGCTTCATCAAAAGAAACAGGCTCATTCTCATCAAAGAGACTAGACGCAGCCATAGCATAGCAATCTGATGCAAAGGAGGCACTATGAGAGCCTGAACGAGTACGATATGACAAAGGTGCATCTAATTTGTTGTCACGCAAAGTCTGCACCAGCCATTTTGGCATAGTTTTTGTCTGCTCAATATCAGCTCTCTCATCAACAAGTGCATCATGTAAATCTGCATCAGAAATAGAATGATCTGCATCATCATATGAAACCTGCAAAGGTTGAGAAGTTGCCTCATTAGGACCAGCACTAGACTATCCACCTGTAAAAAGAGGCATCAACGTATCATACATGTCTTTGGAGCTAACAGATGTCTCCTTAGTACATGAAAGCAATGGCTGAATAGCATCTTCCACAAAGACAACATCACGGCTAACCAGAATGTGTTTAGTCTGTGGATGATACAGACGATAGCCTTTACTTTCAGAACTGTACCCAACAAAAATACATTTTATTGCCTTATCATCCAATTTTCTGCGATGTTGTTCAGGCACTAATGCATATGCCAAACAACCAAAAACACAGATGAGCAACAAATGGCTTGCGGTCATGCCAAGCCTCATATGGAGTGATAGACTGTAGCGCTTTAGTGGGACACCTGTTCAGTACATATGCTGCACATACATATGCTGTAGACATGACAGCCTCAAGCCAGAAACTATGTGGTAAAGCCTGACTCTTGACCATGCACCTCGCCATCTCCATGAGTGACCTGTTCTTTCGTTCAACAACTCCATTATGTTGAGGTGTATACGGCACTGTACACTGGTGTTTTATCCCACGTTCAGCTAGAAATGCATTAAAATCAGAAGACATATATTCCCCCCCTCGATCAGAACGGAGGGTGCCCATTTTACATGCTGACAGATTTTTAGCCAAAACCAAAAACTGTTTAAAGCACATGAGCACTTCGGACTTTGCTTTGAGTGGATATACCCATGCATGCCTGGAAAAATCATCAATGAAAGTCACGAAGTAAAGGTAATTCCCAAAAGAGGGTGTCTGCATAGGACCATAGACATCACTATGTACAAGCTGCAATTTCTGCGTAGACCGAACTGAACCATCTTTTGGAAAGGAGGAATGCTGCATTTTGCCCAAAATATAGCCTTCACATGCATGTTTTCCAGGTGCCTCAAGCTTGGGCAAAGAAGACACCATATCAAATTTCTGCAGGCGTAGCAAACTAGCAAAATTCAGATGACCAAAGCGTGCATGCCAAAGCTTTGCATCTGACATAGCCTGAGAATCATGAACTGCACATGCCAAATCATTCACAGATCTTTCATAGTCTATGAGCTTATACAGCCCACGACATAAAATGCCAGAAGCAATAATCACATCGTCATTTGATAGATCATGAACTGTACACCTGTCATCAACGAATTTCACAACCAAGCCAATCTTGGCTAATGCAGAAACTGATAACATATTCTTCTTGATCCCTGGCACAAATAAAGCATCTGACAAGGTGAAAGAACTACCATCAGCAGTAGTCAGAATGATCTTACCAACTCCCATAACAGGATAAGAGGAGTTGTTGGCGCATGTGACAGTATTCCCTGTAAGGGCAGGCTCGAGTGAAGAGAAGAAACTGCGCTGCGAGGTAATATGTTTGGTCGCCCCACTGTCAAAGTCAAACATCTGAGTCCACTGCAGACATGCACTGTTCATGAGAAGATGGGTCAAAACTGCAAACATTAGTAAACGCCCATTCTTCTTCCTGCACAAGATTAGCAGACTCTGTTTTTGGTGTAGAGGCTTCTGCAACAACCATTCCAGCCTCCTTTTTCTTTGCCTCTTTTGCAGCCAGTTTTGGACAGTTCTTTATGATATGATCATTCCCTTTACAGTACTTGCAAAACAAATTCTGCTTTTCTGATTTCTTCTCATCTTTATCCTGGTTCTTCGATTTGCAGATTTTCGCTTACTAGTAGAAGAGCTCCATTTTCCTTTGCCCTTCTGACTAGCCAGGAAAGCTTGATCTGCAACACGCATAATGGACCTGTTCTGCCTGGACTGATCTTCCTGCAACAGAACAGAGACTAACTCCTCAAATGATAAGGCATTCGGATTGCCTTTCATCATCAACCGAAGAGTAGAAGCAAAACTCTAATATGAATCAGGAAGACCATTCAGAACGGTCTGCACAAGTGAGCTATCTGGTATAACCTCATTAGTAGAAATCAACTGTTCCTTCAAATCTTTGATCTTCGTTAGGAAATTGTCCATAGAATCACCTTCATTCATGTGCTCACTCTCCAACTGTTTTCGGAGGTAAGCAACACGAGCCTCAATCCTAGCTTGGTACAATGTGGTAAGTGTATCCCAAGCATCCCTAGCTGTTCTACAAGAGCGAATATGAGGAATAATGGCACGTTTGACAGACAAAGCTATCAATGCATGTACCTGGGCATCTCTGCCATCCCAACGAATTTGCTCTACAATAGGTGCAACAGAAATAGCAACACGAACAGGAATCTGTGGAATATCATCTTTGACACTATCTTCATCAGCTCCAGCACCTGTATTTGCAGTACCTGTCGTTACAGGTGTAACAGGACGTCTTTCAACACCCTGCATAATGTTCCACAATCCTTTTGCAACCAAAACATGTCGCATCATATAAGCCCATAATGGGTAGTTGGTACCATCCAACTTATCCTCAACGGCCAACATACGGAATACATCACTGCTTTCATCCATGGTCGGTGACTAAAATACCTTGATGCAGAAAATTGACTGTATCTCAAAAAGTTGAACAGAACTGCCCATACGAGTTCTGCTAAACCTGTAGCAGACTTCGAGACACTTAAACTGGCGAACAGAAACTGGTATATACCTTTGGCACAAAAAGATGAAATAGCCTA
>CM035410.1:97888120-98005620 GCA_020310875.1 Ceratopteris richardii
TATGGATAATTATTAACATTGTTACATCAAAAAGCATTGATCAAAGACAAATTATGATTCGTATAATTGTGGCATGAACTATACATAATTTTCTAGGATATGGATTTTGTTCATGTAATGATATCATTTTTTTATTTAATATATTTGCATTCTTATGTGAGGTAAACTAATTATAATTTTCATGTTATCCATGCAAAAAATAATTCTACGAAGGGATATAAAGCTTGTCCTTATAGTGGTGATTGGTTGAGATCAATTTATAGTAAAAATATCAATAAAAATATTTATCTTCAACATCGATAGTTCTTGCATGACTCTCATTCATTACGAGGTAAAATAGAAGCAATACATTTTAATGGAAAGATTGAAAATGGTTTGTATCCAAAACTAATGGCACCAATAGATTGGTATATGAAATGAACAAAAAGTTTTCTTATCAATACACAATCAGAAATCTTATGTCATGGTGAAGATGATGACAATGTGAAGATGAGAGGCAATGGAAAATGGTCACTAGCAGAGGACATGTCGATATGGTATTCTTAGGAATATTGGAGAGAGTTAAATGTTTGGTATATTCTTGATCCTATGCATATATTCAAGAATGTTGGTTTTTTTATTATGGCAACATCTTGTTGGATTAAAAGACAAAACAACATCAAGAAATGATTTAAAAGATCAAAATTTGAAACTAAAGTTATGAACAATTTATGATAAATATAGACACGAAACAATCTATGGACATGCTTCTTGGGTACTTACAACAAAAGAGATGCAAATTATCAACAACAAGATTCAATTGATTCGCTTACCTACAGGGTATGGAACGTCTTTTCAAAACATGTTTATTTTGGATCAAAAGAGCTTATTTGAGTTAAACGCACATGTTTGGCATAAACTTTTGAAACATATTCTACCTCTTTTTAGGATTGATGGATTTATGGGTATATTGAAAGCTTACGTGTGACAAAGAGCAAAAAAAAAAGGATCAATTACAAAGGGATGGATGCTTGAAGAATGCATGTATTATGCCAATGAATATCTTGAGAGACTTGATGAAAAAGCTCCACGTGGATGGACCAACGAATCTTCTTCAAAATTGACAAATGAGTTATTATCATGTAAGGGAGTTCCTTTTCAAATTACAATGCAAGAGAAAAATGACATTTCTACTTTTTTTGCATGTAATAACAACTACATGCAAGCATTCATTAATGAGTATGAACAAAAAATTTAAAACCTCTGAGGTAGAAGATGAAAAGAGATATAGACATAATATCCGATAATAATGAGAATACCTAAATATCTTCTTTCACAATTTGGTTATATACTCGTATGCAACGAGCCGAATAGAAATAATAAGAACATCTCAAGTGAGTAGAGAGAGTTAATGATAGGGTGTGAAAGAAAGTTTTTTTTTCTATTAATATCCTATTCTTGAACATATATTTATATTTGTTTTTCTTCTAATAATTTATTTATTATTATTAGCTCAAATGTACACAAGTATGTGGGTTATGGACACATATCAGAATCAAAGTTATTTATTCTTTATGCAAAACATAGGATTCTAGCATTGTTCCTTTTTTCAAGCAATTGTCACGTGTGAGTTCAAAAGACATGAACCTCATAAACAGTGAGCTTGGTTACATATGGACCATTGTCGGCATCTATGAAATATCATTTTGTATTTTCAAACAAGTAAACAAAATTTATATTTTTCATAATAACATCTATTTTATTTTAAGCATATAATAATGAAATTTTATTTTTTATATTTTGATAGGTTATTTTGAAGGTTGATTGGTTTCAAGATGAGTATAAGGATAACAATTCCACGTTGAGAAGATAATTATTTGGGTTTTTAGCAATTGATTCTTCAAAGATAATGTGAGTTGCAATAGAACCATATATTCTTCCTATGCACATTGAAGAAGCATTTTTTACAAAAACCCTGATGCCAATGTTTGGTTGCAATTCATTCATGTTCAACCTAGAGGTCGATCATTATTTGACAATTTTACTATTAGAGAGATCGAAGAAAATCATGATGATGGTTCAACATTTGGATGATGGTTCATCATCAAATGTTGACATATCGGCATCTGAGAGAAATTAGAATCATTCTACATGACAATGATAATAATCTACATGATGAAAACTATAATAAGCTATGTGATGATTCTATAGATGATGAAGAGGAAGAAGCACGAGAAATTGATATTAATCCATCCACATATGATTCCGTTTATGAAAACACAGCTTTAACAATAGAAGAAATGACAAAAATCTATAAAGATAACGAAGGTGAGGCTATGCTGATGTTTTATCACAATGAATACAGTGAAAATGAAGATACATGACTAGATCTACTTGTAGATTCAATATTCATGGAAGATTCTAGGTACTTGTAGACTCAATATTTGTGGAAAATTCCATGCATTTGTGATGCCCAAAAATGGACTAGTATTTTGAATCCACCCATTTCACATATTAATGCCCAGATAGCACAAAGAAATAATATTCCCTACTTTGCACTTATATTAGTTCATCAAGTGCAAAGCTAGATGGTGTTTTGAATCATTTGGACAAGCTTTAGATAGTAGATTCCCCTCTATTCATTTGGAATATGAGATGAATCCCACTGTTAGTCGGCCGCCGGATTGGCAACTGTATAACTGAATCTTGTTTCGCACACGCGAAAAGATGGTTACTAAGACATTTGTAATCTTTATAAGCAATGAAAAAAGACACTTCGGGACGTTCGAGAGATCACCAGACTGTCTGTCTGGGTGATTGAACGGAGCGCCACTGTAGTGTTAGTTTGTCTAATTCCAAGTGTTCGGAGTTTTCTGAGTAATCTATTCACCCCTTATCTGGTCTATTATCTGTGTCTGTGGTCTATCGATCCCTGTTGCGGTTGTGAGGTTTATTTACATTCCAATAGATCATTGGACTGTGGTCTGAGAAAGTTGTTCTGCGAGTCTCTGTAGCAATTGTCCTATTAATTACGTATATCGTGGTGCCACTCTTTCTTGGAGTGTGCTGTCAGTTGTTGGTGATGTCTGTGAAGTTATGGTAGTGTTCTTACACGCTCTGTAGGATTGTACTGACCTTAATACTAAAGCGGTACTTGTACGATGAGATTAGGCTACGGTCAAGGTTATCTCCAGTGTGTGTTAGTCTTTCAAGCACTGTGTATCTGAGTTGTTGAGTTCTTCTGTGTCTCCTGTTTGTCTGATTGTGACTACCTATTCGGTGAATATTGAACTACTGTTATTGTCCCTAATATTACAGTAGTGTGTACTCAGAAAAGGGTTATGTGGTAACGCGGTACCACGATATTAATAGTCTGGTACAGTGGATTCGATAGCAGCTAAAAGGGTTAGAATGACGAACCGTAAAGATTGAAAAGGGTATACTAAAGTTGATAGAATTCTTGAATGTTGATATATTGTGGTGTGAAGTAATTTTTTGGGAAACAAGTATAGGGCCTCTGTCTTTACAGACCCCTTCCACTCCCAAGAACCCAATAATCGTTTAAACGCGCTACTGATAGTTAGTCTCGCGTTTTAAGTGTTTAACACTGGCGCCGTCTGTGGGAAAGTGGCAACAGATCAGATTGTTGCAAACCAGTTGTGGAAACGTGACTGTAGATTGTAAATCGACATTACTAGTATGCGATTAGTACCAAAAGATGATACATGCCGGTTACTCGATCCGGTGAAACGTATCCAAAGAACAGACAGCCTTGGGTACCTAACCTGCTAAGGACGCCTCCAGGAGGTAGAAGCGCAGGAAGGTCCAAACCAGTTGACAAGAAGGTAAAGAACATTAGTAGTGATTCCGGTCATATTCGGAACGTACTACATCTCTGGTAGATTCCGGTACGATTTCGGCCCAGTCTGTCGAAGAGATAGTAACTCTAGAATCTACTAGGATGCAGCCTGAGGTTAGTTTAACAACATTGGGTAAAGATTCCAATTTGTGTACGAATAGAAACGCTTTAGCCAAAGAAATCAGTAAGGGAGAGAAAGCACCCTGTATTGGTGAAAAATCGACACATTTCGGTGATATTTCGGTAACAGTTGCTGAAAGATCGCAATTTTCCGACGACGGTTTACCATTTTTTGGTGAATCTTCAGCCCAGTCACCGCTATTGGGAGTAAGCTTTCCTACAGTTGACATCAAGCAGGAAGGTAGCTTGTTCGAAGCTGAGATTCGAAACATACTGAACAAGATTATCGACCCGAAAAGTGCACCAGCTGACGATACAGATTCCGACGGTCCAGATACTCAGCCTCGGGATACAGAAGATAGTCACAATACAACCATCAACACGATGAGCGGGCAACAACAACAACAACAACAACAACAACAGTAGCATCAGCAACAACAACAACTATGCCCTCCCAGGCCGACTCCAACAGGAGTGACGTACACCAAATTTGGTGGATTTCCAGGTGATGACCCAAATGCTCATGTACGCACATTTGAGATAAGTTACGCAGTGCTCAATCATCCACCTAATCCAGCGTATAAAGCTATTGTCTTCCAATCTACATTGGTTAATGAAGCAGTTAGATGGCTTACAGAATATGATATTAACCATTTCGGTACCTATGAAGCAGTAAGGGATGCATTTCTGCAAAGATTCAGGCTAAAGAAGAATCCAGCCAAAAATTTTGAGTACTTGCAAAACAATAGACAAAAGATAAATCAAACAGTGCAGGAATATGCCACTCTATTCAGAACCCATTTGCGGCAATTGCCACCAGCACATGCCAACCTGCCGGATGACGTTATTACTTGGCTTTGCAACTTGAAAACAAGGTTGGAGGATTTACAGAAGATTTGGAGTGGTTAAAAGCAAATAGAAATGTCGTCGAAGACCCGACCAGACAGATGTACTGCACCACATGCAAGAATTCAGGCCATACTAGTTCCACTTGTGCACTTAATCAGTTGTTTTGTGCTATCTGCAACACTATCGGACACACCACCGAGAACTGTGCATACAACACCCAAGTGCAGGGAACCGCAACAGTGAATGCAATTATACAGGAACCAGGGCAGCCAGCCAATCACTATGTACCTCCGCAAATGAGAAACAACCAGCAACAAGGTTATCGAAATTACAGAGGACAGAGAAATAATAACTACAATGCAAACCGCTGGCAGGCTGGACCAGCACCGGAAAATCCCAATTTGCCACCACCGTGCAGTCATTTTTGTGGTGAATTTGGCCACATTAGAAGATTTTGTAAGGATGCAACTGAGTATGATCAGAGGAAGAAAGAACGTCAAAACCCAATGACTAATATGGTACAAATCACACCAGTAGAAACACACGCTGCAGTAATTCAGACCCGATCCGGTAAACAACTGCAACCAGTAGTAGAAATATTTGAACTAGGCATACGTGAACAACAAAGGATGTATGATAAGGCTAGTCAATGGACCACCGCCGAACCTCCAGTGTTCCCAGATCCTATTCCGGTGACCCAGGCTCCGTTAACCAAGGAAGGAACACAAAAACAGGATTCTAATTCAGCAGCAGACACATCATCTTCAGCAGGCGCATCATCTTCAGAATCTGTGGAAAATACAATTCAATCACAAAAGGCCTGGGAAATTTTATCTAAAGCGTCCATTACTCTTCCTCTTGGCCAATTACTTGCACTAGTACCAGGAGTTCGACAGCAATTCCAGCAACAGTTCAGTCCTGTACCTTCTTGCATTCCAGCCACAACAATAGTGCAACCGGAACCTGATTCTACGATCGATAATTCGGTTCCTTTAATTACGGTATGGTATAAAAATCATAAAATTACACAAGTACTAATTGATGGAGGATGTGGAGTCAACATTGCTACTGCTGCACTGTGTAAAAAGTTAGGGTGGACCGAAATCGAACCAGTTCAGTTTTTTGTCAGAATGGCCGACCAATCAAGAGTTCATACAGTAAGACTTGTGCGAAATGTACCAATAACTTTACAAGGTACAACATTTAAAATGACCTTTGTCGTACTAGAATTACCGGAATCCACCCTTGATTATAATCTCCTTTTCGGCCGTCCTTGGCTGAAGCACGCTAAGGTGATACAAGATTGGTCTGCACAGGAACTCACTTTCAAAGATAATAATCATAAATACGTTGTAAAATTAGATGTTATACAACCTTGCGAGTTGCATGCTAGACCGTATTTTGCAGAACCAGTCCATATGCTAGATGGGTTGTAAGATGACGAAGAAGAAGAGTTTCTGAAAAATAACATTGACTTGATCTCACTAGGAACTGTTGATCTACAATCTGTTGTAGATAATTGGAATCCTGCAGTTTGTACGGTGATGTCTGTAACAGAAAGAGATAGGAAAGAAGATAAGGCTACCATAGATGACGCTGATCTACAACAACTTTTTAAGCCAACTGAGGATACAGAGAAGCCTCGACAATTCTATGTTCCAGAAGATCAGCTGATCACCTACAATTTAGGGGATGAAGAAAATCCACGTCCTGTTAAGATAAAGGAAATCTTACCTGAGTTATTTCAAGCAGATTTAATCCAACTACTTCAAGAATTTTCTGATGTATTTGCATGAGATTACAAAGATATGAAGGGTCTGGACCCACGCATCTATCAACACAGGGTCATGCTAAAGCCAGAAGCAAAACCAATTAAGCAACCCAGCTACCGGATGAATCCGAACTATGCATCACAGGTAAAGGCAGAACTTGATAGGCTACTCAAAGTCGGATTCATTGTACCAGTAGAGCATGCTGAATGGATCTCACCAATTGTTATTGTCCCTAAAAAGAATAAGCAGTTACGAATACGTGTGGATTACCGGAAACTGAATGCAGCTACGGTGCTTGATCCATTTCCACTACCTTTTCTTGACACGATGCTTGATAGAGTATCAAGACATGAAATGTATTCATTCTTAGATGGGTACAGTGGGTATAATCAAGTTAGAATGGCTGAACAGGATATATCGAAGACCGCCTTCATTACCAATTGGGGTGTTTTCGCATGTACTGTTATGTGGTTTGGGTTAAGAAATGCCCCCAGTACGTTCCAAAGGTCTATGCAGAAAATATTTTCTCCTTACCTTACCTCTTTTATGCAAGTATATCTTGATGATTTTTCGATTTTCGGTAAGATGATAGCACACATGTTCCATTTACGGTGCTGCTTTGAAAAGTGCAGAGAATACAGACTCTGTTTGAACCCAAACAAATCTGTGTTTGCGGTTTCATGTGGAAAGCTACTTGGCCACATTGTATCTGCACAGGGTATACAAGTGGATCCAGGTAAAATCACAACTGTGTTAGAAGCACCTGTACCCACTACACCTAAGGAAGTAATGCGCTTCATGGGCTAAGTAAGATGGCATGGCCGACACTTACGGTGGCTTGCTCATTTGGCAATACCACTGAACCGATTGATAACCAAGACTCCTCGACAATTTGAGTGGACCCCGGACTGTCAAATTGCTTTTGATCGTCTAAAGGGATTACTAACACAGGTTCCAATCTTACAGCCTCCTGACTGGGATCGCCCGTTTCATGTATTTGTCGATGCTTCAGATATAGCAATAGGGAGCGTTCTAATGCAACAAACCGATAAGTGGTTCAGACCAGTGTACTATGCAAGTCGAAGATTGGCCCCTGCTGAAAAGAATTACTCTGTAACAGAAAGAGAATGTCTAGGTCTAGTATATTCTGTCAAGAAATTCAGACATTATTTGCTAGGCCGTAAATTTACTTTTCATGTAGATCATGCTGCACTTGTCTATCTAGTTCGGCAACAGCATCTAGGTGGTCGATTAGCACGATGGGTTCTGCTTTTACAAGAGTTTGACTACGAAGTTATTCATTGGCTAGGCAGTTCACATGCCTTAGCAGATTTTCTTTCTCACTTAGATTCCGGTGAAGCTCCGGTCGGTGTAGATGACACAACATCGGCAATTTATGTTTCTGAACCAACTAATGATGAAATTGCAGATCCACCTGTGCCATCTACATATTATGATCAGATCTTGACCTTCCTCACTGATGGATGTCTTCCCCCTTAGACTTCTCCTGCAATATGAAGGAGAATTTAAGTTTTCAGTCGTCGATTTCGGTTGATTGCTGGGGAATTATACTATATGGATCACACTAGAGTTTTACTTCGTTGTATTCCACCACATGAAGTTAACTCAATCATTAATTTGGCTCACTCAATTCCTTCCGGTGGCCATTAATTTTGCTCTTCTAGGTTAGAAGATGGTGCTCTTCTAGGTTAGAAGAAGAGGCTGAGGGGTATGCCTACAATTTTGTATATAGCTTTATTTTTGAGGAAGAAAATCTCTCCCAAGTGTGGATAAATGCTATTAATTAAAATCTATGATCTGAGTGTCTGGTCGGTTCAGATAGATCTAAAATCAAAATTGTTTGGTCAGTCATGTGAATGACCAAAGATCTCAAGACTAGACTTAAGCATAGGTTTATGTGATCTCTATAATTAATCCACTTATCCTAGTGGTTAATTCTCAAGGTTGGGAAGAAAGAGGTCTTGGGATCAACCACCATGGGGAGCATGGGGAGAGAGTTTTGCCCAAAGAAATATAGAGCCTTATAACTCGAGTTATTATGAGTTATCTTGAGTCTAGGGAGACTTAACTCAAGTGGGGAGTACACCTACCACTAGTGGACTCTAGTGGAAGGTATGAAAAGAGTGATGGAAACTACACATGCACCTATGGACTCAAATTACATCGGTATCAAAGAAAAGCATCCTAAACTCGAAAATTTTCATTTTGGATTTAACTTGGTCAAGTTACAATGAAGTTGACCAAAAGTAAATGGCACACTTTCTCCTACATTCTACATAGTATTTTCCATCCCAATAGGACAAAGTACTTCTCCAATCAGGTGATAGATCAAGTAAAATATTGGTTGAAAGTGAACCAGAATACAAACATCTAAGTTAGATGTTTAAGTCAAACACACTTCTAGTTTGACTTCCAAATCAAATTCAAGAGAAATAAGAGTTCTCAAAATCTTGACAAGGATGAAAATCCCACCTTAGTTGCTAGATCTATGCATTTGTGATACCTAGAAGAAGACAAGTATTTTGAGTCCACCCATTCCACATGTTACTGTCTATAACACAAAGGAATAAACTATGAATTGACCTTATCATTTGTTCCCTACTTCGCACTCATATTAGTTTATCAAGCACAAAGTTTTTAACATTAATGTCCATGTGAAAGGCCAAAATGGCCATCAGACACTTTTATATATGTTCTTTAATAAAACTTTTAGTGGCCTATTCAGCCACAGACTGTAAGTTCGACCGCATTTATAACACTTAAGAAGTCTGTGTTCGTGGTCCCTATGTATTGTGTTTTTCTGTGTATTGTGTAGTCTCTTGTGCGGAGTAGTATGTGCAGTTCTTGGAGCTCGGTTTTCTACTCCAAGGATATCATCGTGGAGCTCTCAAGAAGGAGAGCACACTGGAGTGCATCGACATACTTCATTGGTATTAGAGCATTTTGATGCAAAATATTTGTTCCTTTTATGCGAGCAAAGTGACCAAGGCATAGATGTTGGCATACCTTGTCATCCGAGTCACCGAAGTCACCATTGGCACCGTTGGCTACGCATGAGGGAGGACCTCAATGATCAAGAAAGATTAAGGTTCCCAATACTTCCCAAGAGGTCACCCATCCTGGTACTATTCCCCTCGGAGCTTGCTTAATCGTGGAAATCTCTTGCCACTAAGCTACACTCTTATGGTGCTTTAAGAAGGGGAAAGACTAAGGTTGGCATTATCTTCAACCAATTTTGGGTCCTCAATGTTGACGTCTTCCTTTTCCTCTTGGAGCTCCTCTTGAGTTCCTTCCTTTACCTCGAACTGCATATAACATTTGGTTGTGGCTGTCCTTTCCTTTGGAACCATCAAAGATAAGCTCTTTTGTGACAAGATGAGGGATTAGTTGTTCAAAACCTAGATATGCATCTTTCAAGTTAATTGAAGTTATGAAAGGCTCTTATCTTTCATCTTCTCTCAATCCATTGGGAGCACAACGCATAAGATCTTCATCTTCAACTATTGTGTCAATAGAAGCTAAAGCATAGTGTTCATCTCATTCTTGATTTGAAGTTTTCTAGCTTTTATATTTGTTGAATACATCCTTTCAAGAGCTTTCCAAGCATCCTTATCTATTTCTAGATGTTGAATATGCTCTATCATGGCATTAGTACTGACTTGTGAAATGAGAAACATGACTCTCCTATTCCTCCCTTCCCATTATTTTGCTTGCCTCCTTTGGGCTTCAATGGCGATAGCTTGATTGATCAAGGTTAAGCATCATTTCCACTCACGATACCCCATAAGCCTTTGCCCATTAGGTAGTTGGTCATTCTTAACTTCGAGACAGGATAGTCATCCTTATCCAATTTCTCTATTTGTTGACCCAACTCAGCCATTGAAGACTATCAAAAACTTTGAGAGCTACCTTGAGTAGTTATATAATCCTTTGCTCTTGCGTTTTTGAAGTTCCCCCTTGCTCCTCTTTTGCTTTGCTTCAGTTCCAAACTTGTTAATGAAGTTTTTTCACCAATTTTTCTCTGATACTAACTGTGGAGAATGAGTTCCACTATCCACAACAAGAAGCGTGTAGTGAACCCATGTACATCCAAGACTTGGACAAACAACTACACATTAGATTGCTTGATTCTCTCAAGTCAAAATGCAATTGGACTTGTGGCTTTAGTACATCAAAGTAGATAATTAGAGCTTTTTGACAAGCTATAAGTCACTTAATTTGGATAAGTTTTGGTCAAGAAACTCAACTGACAAGCATAGACTACCTGTCCACACAGGTTAAACGCAAGAAATGGTTACATATGCATTGAGATACAAGCCTCACAACATGATTGTGTATGATGTGTGGCTGGAAAGAGCCTATGAGAAGAAAAAATGATAGAATGTCTTCTAAGATCAAATCCGACTATTGGGGGCTCTTGCCTCTTTCTCTCCTTGTTGAGAACGTGCTCCTAGACTTTTATAGCCAATGAGCATGTAAAGAATTTTGTGCCTTCTTCTTAAGTCACCACTCTCATTTGATTGCGCATGACATGCCACTCATTACAAGGCAAGGTTAGTATTATTTAATCGTGAGAAACTTGGTATTGTTGTACCATCATTAATTATTCCTTTTGTAACATGATTTTTTGTTCATTTTGGGTTTGCCTACTCAAAGTTGTTGTTGAAAATTCAACTAGAGCTTGTTTAGCCCATCCCATTGCTTGATCATAAACTTGGTGATGTGTCGTGACATCCATAACTACCATGGAATCATTGTTATTCTAAAATTGTCCAGATGGAGTAACTAATGGAGCAACTAGATTTTCAAAGGTTAAGGCTACCATATTTGTCATTGGGTCCTTAAGGCTAGCTTCTTGTTTTCACGTCATAATCTTCAGCATATGGGCAATCAACGCCAATATGACCATATTCTAGACAAAATTGGCATTGTGGATTTATATCTTCTTTTTGATACTCTCCTTCATCTCTACGGTATCGATTGAAAGGTCCACATCCTTGCCCATAGCCTTGGTACTTTGATCAATTTTGTCCCCTATTACCTAAAAAAGCGGGTTCTTGCATATTTTTGAGATTACCTAAATCATTTAACTGAACATTATGTACAGACGGTGATGAATACCATTGCCCATTGTTTCTAGGTTCTGGTTGAATATGACTAGTAGCTACGACTTGATTGTGATTATTATATCTATAGTGATCTGTACTGTGATTCATCACATTACAAATGGCATAGTACATCTAATTTAATGCACAACTTGCTTCTACATGACCTAGATTCCTACATTTTGTACCATATAAGTCAACGTATTTGTGTTTACCTGGTGTATGGCATCTGGAGAACGTTGCCAAATAGGATTGGCGGCCTTCAAATTCTATTCCAGCTTTGTAGCATCTATGATATGATCTAAGAGTCTAGTACCATCTAAGGCAAAAAGGAAGATTTTTTCTTTTAGTAACAGAGTCAAACCATCCATAAACCAGCCATGTACCACATCATCGGGAGGGCGCTCCACTTCCAAAATTTATTGCTAAGTACTTTGGAACAAGGAAGCATATTCCACAACTGTTTGAGTCGATTGTTGCAGCATATACTGCAAGTGATAAACAATTGACCTGTAGTTTGAGATATCTAAAATTTCCTTAGGAATGTTGTCTTCAAAGCATCATACCTAGTGAAATGATTTGGGGCAAATTTGGTTAGCTAGCAAACAACTTCTCCTCTAAGGGTAGCCTGAGACACTTGACATTTTCTTGCATAATTCTGATTTCCTTCTAGCAATTCATACTGTGTATCAAAAAGATGAACATGCACATCAGAGTCATCATCAATTTTTTTGCTAAATGGATTAGACTACATTCCACTAATTCGATGCATTGGGATCACCATACAAATTGGAACTTGCCAATTCTTCCTCTCTTCTTCAGCAAGTATCCAAAGAAAGTTTCCTTCTTCAAACTTTATTCCATCCTAGGACTCCATCTCAAATACTACACCAAACTGCCTTCCTAGAAAGGTTTGCTTTTCTTCAAGCTACTCCGCCCAAATAGAATCCAAAAGGCCGAGCATCACACTTGAATCCCAAGGTCATTTGTCTTATTCCTTGTCTGATTCCTCTTTGGTCTGTAGTCCTTATATGTCGTCTTCTTGCAACTTGGCCGCCTCAAAAGCCGTTTGTGCCTCCAATAGATGTGTCAATAACGGGTATGGTAGTACCCCTTTATCCTCTAAGACATGCAATTTTTCAGATATGTGGGTACTTCCCAAACTTTGTCCTCTGATAGTATCCATATGTTGTGATGCAGATGATTCCGCCACTCCAAGCACTGTCTTCAATTCTTGATATGTTGAAAGCCACTTACCCGATTGTGCCATGGCATACTCCCTCTCCATGGCCAAGAATGCTTCCATTTGTCTCCTTACTGCACCTAACGTTACTTCACCTCATCGAAAATTGTTGATGATACCCCATCCCATCATGGTCACCAACTGTTTGCCAATATTCTCTTCACAACAATTTGGGTTCAGGGAATGGGGATTACTAGAAATAATTTCGAGTGCATTTTTATTCTCTGAGCATCACTTCAAAACATTGCTTGAACATAAATAAATTTTGAATAGACAGAACAGAGAATACAGTAAGACAAAAAATATGTCACAAAAAAATGTTTTGCATTACAATGATTGCAACAATACAACATATTATAGAATTAACTTCTAGCTTTTGTGTTACTCTCTTCCTATCTCTAGTTCCTTTCTAACACTCTCACCTCTGTGTTACAGAATATGGGTTTTAATAATTTTTAACCTCCCTTGATTGGTTATAACACACTAAATGATGGTTAACCTTTGTGGGAAGTTCTAGGGACATTTACAAATACAATTTACAAAATTACCGAAATCTAGATAATTACATAAATCTAGGTAGCCATAGCAGCAACAACCTAATAGGAGGCATGCATGTGATGCAAAACATGTAGTGATTTTTATGACAGAGTACATTATAGTGGATTATTACTAGTAAAAATGATGTTAGTTTGTCCTATAATTTGTCTCAAGATTCCTTTATTTTTTTCCATAAAGAATGCCACACACATGCCGACTTCACCTAAACGATGCATCTCATATCACTCCAATCTTGAGTGATTTTTCATATTCAATGGTGAAAGTTGTGATAATGTGCATATGATTCATGTTTTTCCATTTGAAATTGAAAGTGCAAGAGAGATATATATATTTAAT
The DNA here is from genome assembly GCA_020310875.1 of Ceratopteris richardii. Classification (NCBI taxonomy): domain Eukaryota; kingdom Viridiplantae; phylum Streptophyta; class Polypodiopsida; order Polypodiales; family Pteridaceae; genus Ceratopteris; species Ceratopteris richardii. The sequence continues at coordinate 97,901,963 of CM035410.1, forward strand.
TCCCTAGTTATGCATCTTATATACTTAGTCATGTACACTTGTGCCATCATTCCATATGATCTTGATGTGATTCAGCCAATTACAAGGTAGTGAGTGCCATGTTTTTCTTAAAGATCATTACTTATTTATGTAATTGAGACAAATTATGCTTGTCAAAGGTACTCAAATTGGGCATATTCATTCCAATTACTTCATGTCAATGATGGTCTTTTCTCAATGATATTTGACCTTTATGACAATGTAATATTTATCATGTATCATTTTCTATTTATAAACAACTTGATCGATGCTCAATTAAATCTCTATTTTGATGCTTAAGTGGAGCATTGTGATGACATTCACTAAGATTTTTTTCACCATATGCAGCTTGCCTATAGTATTCAAAATTCAAGACATGAATTCATCACCTTATCAAAATGCGATTATTTCCTTCTCAATGCAAGCACTTCACATGTAACTTTTCTCATTGAATTACTCAAATTTCACTTCACAACATGAAATCGCCATCACTTTCTTAATATGTGCTATGTGATCAACAGATAAGCATGGTAGACTTTAAGGTTTCTACTAAAATTTCATCTATTTAAGTAGATTTCCTTTTTTTATTATTATGGTTATGGTGCAAATAATATCAATTTTGTGACTATATTTATGTCTTAGTTGACCTTTCTTTAGGTCTAAATTGAGATTTATTTTGATCTCTTTCTCCCCCCCAACGAATGGTTTTTTTCCTTCAATTTTGAGTGTTATATTGATGTGCACAACCTCACCTAAGTTTAGCATTAAGACTTTCAAATACATATTGTGCATAAGATGAAGGATGACTAGTCTTAAACATCCATTACCCATGCCATTGCCCAACATATCATGAATTATATGGATGTTTTTATCACCTATTTCAAGAAGGATTTGTGCCACTATACAAAGTCATAAGTTGTGATTATTGGAGCTTTATGGATCTATTTGTGTTAGCGCTACAGAGACATTGATGAAGAGATGAATGGGATTGACTCAAAGTGGTAGATGGATTGATCATGTGATTAAGATGCAATTGATTTAGATGTCCTAAATTAAAATGGACCTCATGGTATTATTTAGATTATTCTTGAAGAATTAATTAGTTCTATCTCATAATGTGAGATTAATTTCAAGATACAACTCATGTACTAATCTTCTATATTCGGTACTCAACGGATTTCCTCTCTCCACTTGATGTCTAGTGGATTTATTACTTCTTTTTTCTAAGTTTTGTCCATCAAGACTCACTAAAATAGTGATTGGTTTAGTGGAGGTCAATCTAGATAGGTAACATTTCCTCTATGATCATTGGGAGATCCAAGGCTTCCAAAATCAAGAGGAGTTTTTTGCATAACTCTTAGAGATTGGATCACTTTTGGAGTTTTGTTGAGCAAGTCAACCAACTATACTTCAAAGTGGCAAATTATTCAAACAACAACTTTGCAAGAGTCATAGACTCGCTAGTGAAGTATTTCAATGGTAATTCACCACAGTGTGCTCTCCTTCTCAAGAGCTCCACGATGATATCCTCGGAGTAGAAAACTGAGCTCCAAGCGCCGCACATGGTACTCTACACAGAGGCTGCAAAATATGCAGAAAAACGTGGTAATTCACCACAGTGTGCTCTCCTTCTCAAGAGCTCCACGATGATATCCTCGGAGTAGAAAACTGAGCTCCAAGCGCCGCACATGGTACTCTACACAGAGGCTGCAAAATATGCAGAAAAACGCAATACACAAAGGAGCACAAACACAAACTTCTTGGGTTTTACAAATGCAGTCGAACTTATAGTATGTGGTTGACAAGACCACTCTATGTTTTATTAAAGAACATATACAAAGAAGTGTCCGTTGGCCATTTGGCCTTTCACATGGACACTAACGGTAATAATCTCACAGTAAAGGCCAATATGACCAAATTAACTATGGGAGAAAAATAAAGAATGATAAAGAATACCTGAGTGTAAGTATACAAACTATACCTCCCACCTGATGGGCATGTTACACAGTATGTTGGTGCATGACAATCATCAATTGAAGGATTATGGAGAAATGAAGTCAAGGAGTCAAGAAGAAAACAAAGTCAGATGATTGAAGGAAGGACATATTCAGAAAATCCAAAGACATGAACACATATGTACATTAGTTGACTTATACCTTTGTTTAGTCATACACTTGTATATATTCATCTATAAATATGTTGGAAAATGTCGGGCAAGGAGAGCAATAGAAGATTTGAGAATAGGGAGAGAGAAATTAGTGTCATTAGACACATGAAGAGTGAGTGAATTGACCATCCTCACTTAGATGTAAATTTTCTGAGAAATCGAGAATTTTTGCGCCCGATATTTTGCTGTCTGCTCCTTCTGTGTTTAATCTTTTGAGAAATCCTTTTGCACGTATCTAAGTCCATAGCTAATCTATCTATGGCTAGAATTTGAGAGGTTAATTGTAATCAGGCTGTGAGAATTTTGATTAGGAACATTCATATGTAAGAATGTTCTAACAGTCGAGAAATCTGGCGCACATTTCATCTTCAATGAAATGATCATTGCTCAGTCTACAGTGTAAAGTTTTACACAAATGAGGACTTAAAATTTAAGTTGGAAGATAAGCCATCTATGGCTAGAAGATCTTGATCAAACGGGTTCAGAGTTGGGAGAACCAGTGCTAAGAAGTTGCAGGTGTCAAAGTCGCCATTGCAGAGAAGCACTTTCAGACATAGGTAAAGTGTTTCACACATTTCTCAGTGTATGGTTAATCTTTTTGAGAGATTTAACTTGGTAAAGTTGCGCAACCTTAAGGCGAAGTGTTGTGCAAAGTTTTATCAAAAACTTTACAGGATTGATTAGTCAATGAGTGACTAATCTGCAGCAGACTTTTCAGAGAAGTTGAATTTTTCAGAACTTTCAATATTTCTGATAATTTGATGAATGATCTCTAAGTTTGGTGGAGTCTAAGGTTAACCTTGACATAGAGGTGATCTAACTTCAAGGTTAACTTGTTCTTTTGGAGATTAACACTCTCCATCAGTGGTATCAGAGCAGGTTGTGTCAAAATTGAAGTGAAGAAGACTCCGACTATTGCAGAAATACAAAACTTTACATTTTGAAGGTGCAGAAGGGTAAAGGTTGAAGAAAGATCAAAGGAAGACATACAAAGAGCATCAAAAGGATCAGAAGGAGCAACATTTGAAGTAAAGGTACATTTGTTATCTGTAAAGGTTAAAGATTTGAAGCTACAGGTGAAGTAAAGATGGGAGATAGTCTCCAAATTGAAAAGTTGGATAGAGAGAACTATCCTGCATGGTCTATGAGGATGGAAGCTCACCTTATGAGCAAAGATCTGATAGGTTACATCACAGGAGATGAAGAAAAGCCAGAATTCAGAGATCCTAGTGTTCCAACTAGGGAGGAGCTTGCAGATTTGAAGAATTGGATGAAGAAGGATGCTCAAGCAAGAAGCATCATCTACATGGCAGTCAATGACTATTTGCTTCCTCACATTAGAGGACTTGAGAGTGCTTGTGACATTTGGAATGCTTTGGAAGAGCATTTCCAAAATACAACCAAATCAAGGAAGGCTTCACTATGGGCAGAGTTTACTACCTTCAAGAAGAAGGCCTCACAATCAATCTCTGATTATGTGACAAAGATGAAGGACATTGCAGATTCTTTAGGTGCAGTTGATGAAGATATTGAAGAAGACAAATTGGTAAGACAAATACTCACAGGGCTAAGAGGAGATGAGAAATGGAAGCCTTTCATTTTATCTACAGAACTTTCATTAGATCACTTTACTCCTGATTTGAATCAATTGTTAGGTCATATGCTAACTTTTGAGAATGATATCAAAGGAGATGTTGATAAGAGTGCAGGTCATGCAATGTATCCTAAAGACAAGAAGAAAGCCAACAAAGGAAAGCAACAATCAGGTGAAGAAGAAGGTACTTCAAACCAAGCAAACTTCATAAGAGGTAGAGGAAATGGCAGAAGTAGAGGAAGAGGCAGAAACAACAAAGAGAATGCAAGAGCTTGTTGGATATGTGGTAAGACCAATCATCTATCTCATGATTGTTGGCACAATAATCAAAACAATGGTAATTATCAGAACTTTAATCAAAGAGGAAGAGGAGGTAGATTTCAGAGAGGAAACTTCAGAGGTAGAGGTGGTAGGAATTCTTTTGGAAGAGGTGGTGGAAGAAACTTCCAAAGTCAATCCTATAATAACACCTACTATAACTATGCATCAGATCAAAAGGAGGACTCGACTCTCATTATGAATACATGTGAAACTTCACATGAGGACATGAGAGTGTTTTATATTGATTCAGGATGTAGTAATCATTTGAGTGGAAATATTGCTTTGATGACTGACCTAGATCATAATGCAATTAATCATACAGTTCAGACAGGTGATAATACAAAGCATAAGGTAAAATCAATTGGTTCAGTCAAAGCTAAGGATGGGAGCACTCTTCTGAGTAAGGTACTTTATGTTCCCACAATTCCAAAGAATTTGATCAGTGTAGGTCAAATTGTGGAAAAAGGTTATGAGGTAAGGTTTACCAATGATGGAGTTTATGTGGAAGACCCTAGTCAAGGGTATAAACAAGTTATTGCAGGAAAGAAAGAAGGAAGGCTTTTCACATTGAAGGTACAAGGAAATGTTGGACATGCTATGTTCACATATGGAGAGCAGAAGGTGTCAGAATTGGATCTTTGGCACAAAAGACTTGGACACTTTAATGAAAGAGGTATCAAAGAAATGATTAACAATGATTCAGTACTTGGAATGCCTAACATTGCAGGTCAACACATGACATACAGATGTGAGGCATGTCAATTAGGTAAGGCTCATAAGCAATCCTATTCCAAGCATGGATTTATGTACTCAGAAAGACTTGAATTGGTGCATACAGATGTGTGGGGTCCTTCAAAGGACTTTAGTATAAATGGTTCAAGATATTATGTCATATATGTTGATGATGCTACCAGGTGGATCACAATTTATGTGATTAAGGAAAAGTCAGAAGTGTTTAATACATTTAAACACTATCATGCATATGCAGAAAGGATTACAGGTCAAAAATTGAAGAGACTAAGGTCAGATGGAGGGGGAGAGTATTTTTCAAATGAGTTCAATGATTATTTGTGGAATGCAGGTATAAAGAGAGAAGTTACTTGCAGGTACTCTCCTCAACAAAATGGGGTAGCAGAAAGAAGAAATAGGACACTTGTTGAGTTTGCAAGGTCCATGATGAAAGAGAAGAATTGCCCAAATTATTTGTGGGCTGAGGCTGTTAATACAGCTACATATTTGGTTAATAGATTGCCTTGTAAAGCTTTGCAGGGTATGACACCATATGAAGCTTGGTGGGGTAAGAAACCTACCTTGGATCATTGCAGAATATTTGGATGCTTGGCATATGCATATGTGCCATCTCAATTGAGGCATAAGTTGGAGCCTAAGGCAGAGAAATATGTTTTTATTGGCTATGATGATAAGCAAATGGGATACAGGTTGTGGAGTCCATCCACAAAGCAATTTATTGTATCCAAAGATGTTACATTTGATGAGCAAGGTACTTGGTATGCAGGTAAATATAATGTACATGCAGATGATGAAGAAGTGGTAGATCAAAGGAAAGGTAAAGCAAAGATTCAATTACTTGATGAAAGTGAGAGTAATGAAGTGCAGGTTGAAGTTGAAGAGAGGCCAAGGTTTGATCCAGAATGTGATGAACCAGAGACCTCAAGAAGTGCAGAAGTTAGGAGATCATCTAGGCACAAATGGTAACCTACAAGGTATAGCTATGACACTTCATTCTTGACTACTAAAGATTATGCTTATTTGGTAAAAACAGATGAAGACCCTTCTACATATGAAGAAGCCAAAGGGAAGAAGAATTGGGAAGATGCTATGCAAGAGGAGTATGATGCATTGATAGAGAATCAAACATGGGATTTGGTTCCTAAACCTAATAGTCAGAAGATCATTGGATGTAAGTGGGTTTACAAAACTAAAAGATTTGCAGATGGAAGTGTGTCTAGGTACAAAGCTAGACTTGTTGTGAAAGGGTATGCACAGACATATGGAGTGGACTATGATGAGACATATAGTCCTGTGGCAAAGATGACAACCATCAGGACACTCATTGCAATTGCTGCTTGTAAAGGTTGGAAGTTGTCTCAATTAGATGTTAAAAATGCTTTCTTAAATGGTTACATTTCAGATGAAGTCTACATGGAGCAACCAGATGGGTTCAAAGATCAAGTGAGTCCAAATTATGTGTGTAAGCTCAAGAGAGCTTTGTATGGGTTGAAGCAAGCCCCAAGGGCTTGGAATTATAGGCTTGTGAAATTCTTGAATGATCTTGGTTTTCAAGCATCAAAGGCAGATAGTAGCTTGCTAGTCAAAGCAAGTGAAGATGGATTCATTTATGTGTGTATTTATGTTGATGACATAATACTTACAGGAACAGATGATAAGGGGATACAAATGATCAAGAAGCAGATGGAGAAAGAGTTCAAAATCAGTGATTTGGGGAACCTATCATTCTTCTTGGGAATGGAGATTTCTTATACTCAACATGGAGTATATGTGACCCAAGAAAGGTATCTTAAAAATTTGCTAACCAAATTTAAAATGGAAGATTGCAGGGTTGCACCTACACCTTTGGAAGTGAACCATAAATTGTCTAGGTTTGGAGGAGAAGAGTTCAGAGATATGAAACTCTATCAAAGTTTGGTTGGTAGCTTGATTTATGCTACATTGACAAGGCCTGACTTGTCATATGCAGTTGGTGTGCTTTCACAATTCATGCATTGTCCTAGAAAGGAACATTGGATTGCAGGACAAAGAGTACTTAGGTACATCAAGGGTACACTCAAAGAAGGGTTGTACTATGGATTTACTTCAGATACAAAAATCAAGATATATAGTGATGCAGATTGGGCAGGTAATGTGGATGATAGAAGATCAACACATGGATACTTGTGCTATGTAGGAGACAAATTGATTTCATGGTGTTCCAAGAAGCAACATACAGTTGCTTTGTCATCCACAGAGGCAGAATATAAAGGTATGGTGGAAGCTGCAAAAGAGGTAATATGGCTAAAGACACTTTTGAAAGTTTTTGATGTGATTCAGAGTACTCCTATTATTTGTGGAGACAATATGAGTTCATTATACTTGGCAGCTAATCCTGTATTTCATGCTAGAACTAAGCATATTGAAATACAGTATCATTTCCTGAGAGAGAAGGTCATTGAGAAGGAGATTGAAGTCATACACACTCCCACAAAAGATCAAGTTGCAGATATGATGACAAAAAGTCTAGATGGACCAAAACTACAAAGATTCAAGGATATGGCTGGAGTAAAGAAGATAGAGAAGAACCTCAATTAATGATTGAGGGAGAGCTGTTGGTGCATGACAATCATCAATTGAAGGATTATGGAGAAATGAAGTCAAGGAGTCAAGAAGAAAACAAAGTCAGATGATTGAAGGAAGGACATATTCAGAAAATCCAAAGACATGAACACATATGTACATTAGTTGACTTATACCTTTGTTTAGTCATACACTTGTATATATTCATCTATAAATATGTTGGAAAATGTCGGGCAAGGAGAGCAATAGAAGATTTGAGAATAGGGAGAGAGAAATTAGTGTCATTAGACACATGAAGAGTGAGTGAATTGACCATCCTCACTTAGATGTAAATTTTCTGAGAAATCGAGAATTTTTGCGCCCGATATTTTGCTGTCTGCTCCTTCTGTGTTTAATCTTTTGAGAAATCCTTTTGCACGTATCTAAGTCCATAGCTAATCTATCTATGGCTAGAATTTGAGAGGTTAATTGTAATCAGGCTGTGAGAATTTTGATTAGGAACATTCATATGTAAGAATGTTCTAACAGTCGAGAAATCTGGCGCACATTTCATCTTCAATGAAATGATCATTGCTCAGTCTACAGTGTAAAGTTTTACACAAATGAGGACTTAAAATTTAAGTTGGAAGATAAGCCATCTATGGCTAGAAGATCTTGATCAAACGGGTTCAGAGTTGGGAGAACCAGTGCTAAGAAGTTGCAGGTGTCAAAGTTGCCATTGCAGAGAAGCACTTTCAGACATAGGTAAAGTGTTTCACACATTTCTCAGTGTATGGTTAATCTTTCTGAGAGATTTAACTTGGTAAAGTTGCGCAACCTTAAGGCGAAGTGTTGTGCAAAGTTTTATCAAAAACTTTACAGGATTGATTAGTCAATGAGTGACTAATCTGCAGCAGACTTTTCAGAGAAGTTGAATTTTTCAGAACTTTCAATATTTCTGATAATTTGATGAATGATCTCTAAGTTTGGTGGAGTCTAAGGTTAACCTTGACATAGAGGTGATCTAACTTCAAGGTTAACTTGTTCTTTTGGAGATTAACACTCTCCATCACAGTATACAAGTAACTATGTAAGATCATGAATCAAGTAGCCCCCATGAAGTGACAACAATGTCGAAAGCTATCCTGTGGTAGAGCTTTAGTCAAAGCATCTGCAGCATTATCTTGAGTCTGAACCTTCTCAAGAATAATGCGCTCAGTGGCTAATCAATCTCTTATGAAGTGATACCTCACCTCAATATGCTTGGTCTTTGCAGACCAGATTCTTAGCCAAAGCAATGGCACTCTGGCTATCACTAAGCAAACAAGGTTTATGCTGAGGTAAACCCATATCACAAGCAAGAAGAGAAAGCCACAATGCTTCCTTACACGCCTCACTTGCTAAAACATACTCTACTTATGTGGTGGAAACAACTGTACATTCTTGAAAATGAGATCTCCAAGAGATAGCATCTCCAGCAAAATGAAAGTGTACCCTGATGTAGACTTACGATTGTCTACACAACCAACATAGTCAAAATCTATGTAACCAATAATGGATGCTTTCCCTCTACCTAAGCATAGACACTTCTCCTTAGTGCCACTCATATATCTCAAACTCATCTTGACTGCTTCCCAATGTTTCTTGCCAGGATTAGACATATATCTACTCACAACTCCCACTGCAAATGCAATGTCTGGTCTCGTAGCTACCATAGCATACATGAGACTAGCAATAGCAGATTGATAGCGAATTTTGGTCATGAATTCCTTTTCCTCATCTGATTTGGGGCAATTATCCTTGCTGAATTTCACACATGTGGGTAAAGGTGTACTCAATGCCTTTCCACCCTGCATATTGAACCTGTGAAGTACTTTGGATATGTACTCACTTTGAGACAAGCATATGCATCTTTTACTCTTATCACGAGTAATATGCATGCCAAGAATATGTTTGGAATCCCCCAAATCCTTCATATCAAATGTCTGTCTCAACTTCTTTTTGAGAATTGATAAGTCATAAGAGGACTTCCTAGCATCGACATATCATCGACATAAAGTATCAAGCATATCAACCTACCATCTGAGCATCTCTTTGTGTAGAGACAATGATCCTCATTGCTTCAAGAATAGCCTTGAGACTTCATAAAACCATCAAACTTTTGGTACCATTGTCTAGGGGACTGTTTAAGTCCATACAAGCTCTTCTTGAGCTTACAAACTAGACTTTCCTTGCGAGGAACTACATAACCCTCTGGTTGTTCCATATAGATCTCATCTGTAAGATCTCCACTATCTAATGTGAATTTCATCTTATATACCCATTTATACGGTAAAGCTTTCCTTCCTTTTGGCAAAGGTACTAAATCCCAAGTACCATACTTGTAAATATAATCCAACTCACTCTTCATAGCACGCTCCCACTTGACATGATCCTCTGTCTGCATAGCCTCTTTGTAACAAGAAGCCTCACTAGCATCTCTTAGCATAACAAATTCTAAACTTGGAACATATCTATCAGGTGGATGTGAGACACGTGAAGAGCGTCCCAATGGTTGCTGAATAGGAACATTTGTAGAGTGATCTGAGCGGACATTCTCTTGAACATCCCTATGTGTAGCATTTTTATGCATGCTAACTAGAGGACTAGTATCCTCAAACACTACTCTTCTCACTTCAAACTCCTTAATGGGTTGTTTATGCATCTTAGACTCATTGAAAATGACATCAGTGCTTCTGATCATTGACCATGTTTCATGATCCCATAAGCGATATCCAAATTGTCCTTCTCGACCATATCCAAGAAAAATGCATTTCTTTAACTTATGGTCCAACTTTTGTCTAAGATTCTTGGGTATATGAACATATGCTTCACACCCAAAAACTCGAGATGATCATAATATGGTGGCTTCCATGTCCATAACTCTTGTGCCACTTTCAGAACTTTGCTAGTACCAGGTGAAAGGTTAATCACATGAACTGCAGTCAATACTGCTTCTACCCAAAAGCCTTGTGAAAGGTTTGCATGATGCAACATAGAAACTACTATATCCTGAATAGTTCTACTCATCCTTTCAGCTACACCATTCTGTACTGGGGTATAAGGAGTCGTAAACTCTCTACAAATTCGTTTGGACTGGTAGAAAAGGCTGAATTCGTGTGAGGTATACTCACCCCCATTATCTAAACGTAAAGCCTTAAGCTTAGTTCCTTTTTCAGTCTCAACTAAAGCAAACCATTTTTTGAAAGTAGGGAATTTCTCATCCTTTGCGTTGACAGAATATACGCAAACTTTTCTGGTAACATCATCTATGAAAGTGACAAAAAAAAGAGAACCACCTAATGACCTTGTGGGCATAGGACCACACACATCTATATGAACGAGATCTAAAGGCTAAATTGAAGAGTCAATATGTATTCTATGCACATTTTGGTTTGTTTTCCATATTGACAATGCTCACAAAATGAAAAATCACAGAAAGATAAGACATGTAAGTAGCCAGAACAAGAAAGATTTTCCATTCCATTATGAGATATATGGCCCAAATGACCATGCCAAATACAAGCCATAGGTTGTTCAATAACAGCTAATAAGTGTTCCTTCTGTGATACAAATAAAGGATAAAGTGAGCCAACTTTGCCTAGTTTTGCAATAACCACATTGCCCTTTGATATGCGAAAGGACTAAGCATAGAAGACCACCTTGTAACCAAGGTCAGTCATCAAGTTGACCAACTAACATCAAAGTGCATGATAACTGAGGTACATGGCATACATTATGCATAGTAAATTTTGAACCATCAATGAACTGCACAATCACATCTCCAATCCCCACAACGTCACACTACTAAGAGTCACCAAGTCTCACGGTACCAACAGACTTTGTTGCATAATTAGAGAACCATTCTTTGTGTGGTATCACATGGAAAGAAGCATTAGAATCTAGCATCCATGTGTGGGAAAGAGAATCAGCCATAAGAGCCTCAATTGACATAGTACAATCAAGTGTCAACACATCAGCATCATTAGAAATAGCATTAATTTCTTCAATCTTCACAGTCAAAGTAGATGGTGCAAGTAATTGTTTAACATTCCCATCAACATTCTACCCTTTACCTTTAGCATTCTTTAATGCATAATGGTTTGTCTTCATGTGTTCTTTCTTATGACAATAATGGCATTCAATATACCTCTTCCTTGATTTACTTCTACTCTTATTGCATTGACCATTCTTCTCCTTGTTCTTGCTCCTTCCTTGTTGCTAAATCTTTCCTTGGTAAGAATCACAAACATTATATGGATCTCCACTCTGAGTGCCAACCATAGATTTTCTATGAATTCCCTCACTCAAGAGTGCTCCACATATGTCATCATAGACCAGTTTATCACCAGGTGCACTATTACTAATACATATGCAAAACATATCCCATGATCATGGAAAACATAACAACAAGACTGCTTTCATTTCATTATCCATATCCATTTTTTGAGTCTGTAATGGGGAGAATATGGCATCAAACTCATTTAGATGAGCAACACCACTATATGTGTCCTTCATGTGAAGGTCATATAGCTTTCTCATCAGATACACTTTATTTGATGCCGTCTCTTTTTCATATGTATTGCATAACTTCTTCCAAAGCTCCTCTGCACTTTCATAGTCTAATATTGTAAAGTAAACATTATCTGCCAGGTGCAATCGAATGGTAGACCTATCCATTTCATCTAACTCATCCCAATCATTTTCATCCATGTCAACAGGCTTCTTTGAGATTCCATCTACTGGCTTCCATTGCCTCCTTTGAATCAACACATCTTTAATCTGATTCTTCCATAGAGCAAAGTTTGTGCCATCAAATTTTCGTATCTCAAAGTGGTCTTTGCCCTGCAAGTTATAGCTCCTCCTCGGAACATTGGCACTAGACCCTAATCCACTAGATGTGCCTGAGACCTCTGATGCCATGATGGTAGACAACTGAAAAATAGAATGATAATGGAGCTAGAAGAGTCCAAACACCACTAAAGCTCAAAGAAGGATGACCAAGTGTCAAATTTTGGGAGAGAATTCAACAATCTTCCCAGAAAATTGAATTAATGAACACTAATGACCAACTAGAAGGATTATGTGAGAATAAATGTGCTCACACCAATAAGTGTATCAAGGAGTAAATCGATCACTATATAGTTGACAAAGCCAAAAAATATGGAAAATTTTTTCCGGAGTATCCTCTACAAAATGAGCATATGACCAGTGTCAAAATATCATAAGACTGCAAGTACTAATGTGTTTACGTGCATAGTGAATCACTGACTCCACTGCATATAATCAATTACGCAAAAGAAGCCAACTAGGATTATCGAGCACCTATGAACAACTATCATACATCTCCTATGGCGAGGCTGGGTAAGTCTTCCACCTGCATCACCAAAGAGACCCCGACATCTGGGTGTCTCCTAGTTAAGAAAACCTCACCACAACCCTCTTTATCAAACGTAAAAGGCTTTATGCAAAAAATGTAACCACTATATCAATGACCACATGGACATACATAAGCAGTATCCATAGAAGCGTACATAGTGTGAATGTGCTCAATATATGTAGTAAAGTGGCACTGAAAGGCTGAATTCACTACTCAAATACTGGCCAACACTGCAAGTGTCTATCAACTCTGTTCTTTAGGCTCAAAAAACCTGCATAGACTTGTGGTGGCTGCCCTCGCCACAATTAAATCCTTTCAAGAAACCTATAGATTAACTAATGTGGCTGAAAACACAGCCCCAAAAGGTGAACATTTGTTGTTGAAGAAATACTCTTCTTGATGTTCTTGGACCTCTGTGAAGAGAACTATCCACAAAAGTACTCCAAAATGGCTCTAAAAAACACCCCAAAAATGCTTTAAAAATAGGCTTTGAGAACAAAAAATGAAGCTTTGAGGACCCAAAACTTGTTGAAGATAATGTCAACCTTAGTCTTTCCCTTCTTCAGACACCACAAGAGTGTAGCTTAGTGGCAAGAGATTGCCACGGTTAAGCAAGCTCTGGGGGGAACAATACTGGGATGGGTGCCCTCCCGGGAAGTACTGGGAACCTCTATCTTCCTTGATCATTGAGTTCCTCCCTCGCGTGCAACCAACGGTGCCAACGGTGACTTCGGTGACTTGGATGACAAGGTATGCCAAGGTCTATGCCTTGCTCACCGCCTTAGACGTAAGCCTTGGAGAAACCCTTGGGTGGAGAAACCCTTGATAGGCAAATCCATTACACTGGAGAGTGGAAAATCAATCAAGCAAAGACCTAGCATGAATAGCAAACATGCATAAATGGTCCTCACCAAGTTGAGAGCCCATTGATATCATGTGGGTCCGCGTGGACATGTAAACCCTATGCATTGTATGGTGAAAAATCAATCGATGAAAACTTAGTGAGAACCATGAAAGATGCAAGAAAGCCTTACGTATATTTGGGACTCGTTATGAAATGTGGGTCATGCGGTCCAAGAGAGGGGAGAGCTCAATATATTGTGCCATGGAGATTCTATCAACAAATGGTCTAACAAGAACTAAACATATGTGGGGAGAACACTTAAGTCTAGGATCCATCTGAGACATCTCAAATTTTACCCACTACAAGTATAGTAAGATACTTGGACATGTTTAAGTGATCATTGTTAACAACTTGAAAGAACTAAGAGACCCACAACTAACTCTCTTGGCTACTTAAAAGGTTCCAACATCTCAAGATGGAAAGATGGAACTACAAAGAACAACATTGAAACACGAAACAATAAGGGTAAAGACCAACCTACTTCACTCAATACACCTCTACTCATCACTTTTCTCTTAGACAACAAGGGTAAAGACCAACCTACCTCACTCAATACACCTCTGCTCATCACTTTCCTACCTCCTCGTGGATTACATATTATCTTGAAGCTAGTCTTGCTTCCATTCTCAAATCTTTTCCTCTCCGACATTCCTAGGCAAACCAAAACTAGCCCCTATTAATCATGCATGAGGCTCCCATCACTTAAGATAGCCCAGCTCATTTCATAGGCCTCATCACGTCATACCATCCACTTATAGGAGTATTCACCCAGATAGCTCAAAGGTTGTATCACTCATTTATATGCAAGGTTTAATTATATTGCCTGTGTATCTAATTTTACCTCAAAGGTTGTATTACTCATTTATTTATATGCAAGATTTAATTATATTATCCGTGTGTCTATGTTACCTGGAGGTGTTCCTTTAGCTAAAATATGTTAAACAATTTTGTTTTCGATCCACAATATTTCTAGTAAATATAATCAGTCTTTCATATATATCACGAAAAGGATATTACAACTGAAAAAAACAGGAATTATTATTTGCCGTTCATCAATATGCATATGGATCAAGAATTAACTGAAGCAAAAGACGTACAAAAGTGTCCTGATGTACACGTAATCATTTATCTGGCAATGTAAAAACCTATCTCATGAGTTTGTAAGATTGAATAAGCGTTGGATTTTGTTCACCCAATATCTTACAATAGACAAGAGATAAGATATATAGATAACATGTTGTGAAAATTTTATGTACAAAGCTGAATTTATTTATAAAATCCGAAATTACAAAAGCTTCATGAGCATGATCTAAATCTGAATTAGAAAAGCCTAGTATGATCTGATAATAATTTGAAAAAAATGAACTTGAAGCTGATGCTGAAGTAAAGCATAAGTTTCCCCCAAAAGTAGAGCCTCAAAATTGAATATCACTGAGAATAAGTCTTTCAAAAAGGCTGAAATGAGTATGAAAACAGCTCCATAAGTGCTCTTCACTCCGCTCCAAAATGTTAAATGATTTGAAGAGATTAAATTATAGTAGCTGATTTTGAGGCAAAAACTTTATTCAACAGCTTGAAAAGCAGATTTTTTCATTAAAAGTCATAAGATTTCAAATGTAAATTACAGTAACAGCTGTCCCAATAGATTTTAGTAGCGTTTAGGTCAAAATGAATGAAATTGCACGCATGTGATCAGCTAGGGCTACTGTAGCTAATGACGTGGTCAAAATTACCAAAAGGTGTCAAAAGCTTTTACTTCTAGTGCAACCCTTACTTCCATAAACTGAGGCCTAAAGAAGGCAGACAAAAACTATCCAACAAGAAGATTATAATGGGAGAAGTTTCTGGCATCTTGAATTAAAATATTCTTCTGGAAAATCTGACAATGTTCCGACTGCAAAACTGTATTCAAATCCACAAAAATACAATCCATCCACAAAAATTAACAACTCTCTTGTATTTACACTGTTTGACTTCTGGAGGTTATGGCAAAGTAATCCCTTTATTTTTCTTATCTAGAATTCAGAAAAAAAAAAATATGGCACCACTTCCACTGTCTGAACTAGAAATTCAATGTCTAATGATATCAATATTGGCTTCTCACATGAGAATCTTACGAGGTTGTACATCATCAAAGGTAGGATGTTAATGTACCAAGAGGCAAGCATTAAAGATAACTCTAAGAACATTTTCTGGAAAATCATGTCAGGAACCTTTTGGAGGCTCCTTACTGGAAGGGTTAGCCTTCAACAAAATCAGACAAGAAATGTTTGGCCACTGTGCTACACGAACTTGAATTTTAAAGACGGCAAATCTGTCACCAGAATAATTATAATAATGATACAAAAATAAGACTAAGTTAACAAGAGAACATTCAAAATGCCAAGAAGTTATGGAACAAAGGATTCAAAAAATGGAAACACCTCTGGAAACATGACACCAACAGTTGGATCAACTACGAGGATATCGACCCTCGCATAAACATCTCCTACGAAGAATGGAACACCTTGCAAAGCAGATGCCTCGCTTGGGATCGTCACAAAACTCGCCTTCTCATGGGTCATGATGCTCCGAACGCGCGTGGTCTCAAATGGCACAATGGAAATAGCCTACTCAAAATCCCGAACATCAAAGAAACGACTGACCTCCAGATCAGCCTCAACAAGAAGTGGTGCCTGTCTTGGACGCGGCTTCGGTGGGACATGAAATTCATGGGTATCTGGCACCCACTTATAGAGATTAAGAAGTCTGTCCTCTTATGGCAAATTCTTCATCGAGGAATTTGGACTAACCATAAGGCAAGCAAAATTTGTGGGATCCCTCCGTGGTGCAAACGCTGCCACCGTGCAATCGAAGATGTCCCACACATCTTCCTTACTTGCCCCAACTCCTACAGAATCTGGCAGACGGTTGGACTGAAAATCAGAGTTCAGAAACAGCTTAGTTGGAAACAAGTCCTTTTGGGAGAAGCGATTGGATGCTCTGCGGCTCTCTGGAACGCAATCAGAGGGGAAGTCATGTGGAAAATTTGGCGGGAGCGGTGTGCTCTCAACTTCGGCGACCCCCCCAGGGAGTGGTCGATTGAAAAATCTCTATTCCTCCTTGGCAAAAGGATTGTCAACAGTAAGAAATCCCCCCCCTTCAGGCACCATCAAGTCCTCCTTTTGATCAACAACAAGCTCAAACCCAAGTGGGTCCCGCATGAGGGCGACGAGAGGGTGATCAACCTTCTTTGTAATGCTACCTAGGAATCAACCAAGCCTCCCCTGCTTTGTGGGATTTGGGGGGTCCCGTGGGCACTAGTCCCCTTCTATTGTACCTTTGTTTCTTAATTTAATTCAAGTCCGGGAGAGTAGGCTATTGCCGAACTTCCTTTATATTAAAAAAAACAAGAGAATATATAATCTTTTTTTCAAGAAGTTAACCAGAGACTCGTGACAGCTATGCAAATAACAAGAAATTTGGAAAGTCAAGAAAGCATCCAGACATCATGGTGAACTTCACTTCATGCATGGATTCCATTTTCAATTCCATACCCAGTGACATTGCACAGATGCAAATTTGTCAGATTTTGTACTGCGGAATCTGGAGGAGAATTTGCCACAGGAAAAATAGTTTAAAGATTATTTATGAGCAAAATTCTCAATAACCAGTCTGAGCCCAATTCGAGGACTGGAAAATGAACATTTAATGTTCACATTCAAATACAAATAGCTTTGAGCTGAGAAAAATCCACTTTGAAAGATTAGTCACAGGCAAAAAGCAAGTTTGCAACAGGCGAATGGGTTTACAATAACTTGACCAAGTGTGGATGGTAAGAAACCATATTGCCTTTTTATCGAGGAGCTTGTAGCAAAAAAAGCTGAAGTTCTGACAAAAATAATACCCAAGGAGATATCTAATGACTTGCTTGCTAGAAAACATGGTGAGCTGATCACTATCTCTCTAGGTTTAGGAACAGACTTTGCCATTGTATTTAGAATTTGATGATAATATGGACACTCTCATACCTGAATCTGGGTTCAATTCCTGAAAAACAGAAGAATGATTTTACAATAACTTAGTTCATTACGATAAGGTGCTGAAGTCATTGGTTATATTGGTACCCATAGGACCACTATTTCCCTGTTCAGTCCTGTCTGGAGCCTCATTGACCATCAGCATCTCACCCGCACCATCACTCAGTAGTGGTTTGTATGTAACACGAAGATGAACCTTTGCCTTTATCTGATCTTCTTTCTTCTTTAGATCTTGCACAAGGTCAACCCAAATATCTTCTTCAGTGTTTGGCTCCAATTTGCCAAGAGAAATCTGGCCTATCCCAATGAAATCATCATTACTGAATTTATCATAATCATACAACCGGATGGTCAAACTTTGTGATTCCAAATCCTCAACCTGTATGATGAAGAAGCACAATTAAAAAGAGGGTAGGCAGAAAGGACATGGACACTCTGTAAAAATGGCATCCAGCATGTTTCTAAGAAGCAGATTTTTTAACTCACATCAAAAGTATGGATCTCATTCCAAACAGGACAACTTGTATTCATCTTAGTAGAACTTGTCCAAATACAACCCTGCTTTCTCCTGATATAGATCAAGGCGTAGGGATCAGACTCTCCCCATATATCTGCTTTTGCAACATCTCGACCCTCCACAAGCTCAACTTTCAGTTCCCCAATTGGCTTCAACATCAAGAAGCTGAAACAAGCATAAGTTAGATAGCAGCTTCAAGGACAGACATTTCACCTTCCGAAAGTTACAATCTATGAAAAGCTCTCCCATTCAGCACCTGTAATCTCCCTCTAAAATGGGGATAACCAGACGATTTGGCCAAACCAGCAAATCTGTCAAAGCAGTCAAGATTATATTCTGCAGTAGATAACAGTCACAAGATGAATATCTTCTGTTCCTACTGGATGGGAAGTATATGTGAACCATGAAGAGACTTACATCAACAGCATTATCCACTCCTGGAATCGCCAACAGATCACCACCAAGAAATTTTGTTTGAAAATCAACAGTGGGCTGCACAATAAGAAACAATGAACAAGTATATGCTTGGGTACATAAATGTCAGCTATCTTATTACTATGGAAAGAATGCCACAACTGTTGTATAACCTGTTGTATAGCCCATAAACATTTTTAGTAAGATCAAACCTAGTAAAGATGCTCCTGGAATAGAAAGCAGATAAGTGTATAACATGCATGAATATGTTAATGAATTAAGCCATAGCTCGTGACTTCAACATTGAAATACCATATGGAATACTTGGCAGAAAGACAAATTATTGACTGTTGCCCCAGTTGTGGTAGTCAAGATAGGATATAAATAAAATGCCAAAGACATCCATAAATTGAATCCACAAAGACGAATCGCATGATGATGAATTCATAGTACTCAGCATGGGTCAAGTACAAGCATAGGCCCTATTGTCTTGTAAACAACAAGCAGATAAAAACGGAATACATGAACACAAACACACATCCACATGCATGCATGTGTAGGGCATAGAGCACATCTATAATAGCACATAACAGATCAAATGATCAGAATCATGACAGGAAAACCATCAATCAGCTCACAGAAAATAGGAAATTGCTGATAAAAACGAATTTGGACAACAGAAGAGTAGTGCAGCAATAATAGAAAATTTGATCAAGAAATCAGCCACAACAACACAGCCAATACCTACAAAGTGTACAGAAGCAGACAGAAGTATGTGAGTCAAAAAGCATACTCATGTCCTGAGGGAATTCAAATGCTACTAGGATAGATACGTGAATCGCTGATATATGAGTCAATTTATAGACTTATTGACTCTTCTTGATTTAGCTATCATCCTACCCTAACTATGGTTAAAGTGAAAAGCAACTTGTATTTGTAAAGTTGATGTGAGCAAATTACCTTAAATCTAACATGAGATTTTTACGTGGGATAAACATATATGTGCCCAAGAATTCATGCGGAAGATCTATTGCAAAATATTTATGCATAATTTTCCAAGTTGGTATAGGCAAATTTTGGGCAAATAAATTTGAACAAATTAAAAAATTTCCCTACATACATCATCTGTAAAAGCAAAGAGGGCACAATGTCCCAGATCTAGAAATAGCAGTGCTCGACGAAACATGATCCAGTACCACCAACATGCATACTCTGTGTACATCATTAAAGTGCAGCGAATATCACAAGGTTTCCAGAAAAGACATCACTGATGAACGATCTTTGAGTGGCAAAACATCCATCTCTAATCTAGATTTAGCTTTACATAGTTTCCATGAGAAAGAGGTGTGGTGGCCCATCCAGAGTTGGTCTCCCTAGGAGGTGTGGTGCCCATCCAGGGTTGGTCGCCCTGGGAGGAAATGCGGTGGCCCATCAGAGAGTTGGTCGCCATGGGAGGAGGTGCGGTGGCCCATTTAGAGTTGCTAGAGATCTCCTCAGTTGAATTCAATGTGGTGCTATTATATATTTTCCCTTTTCCTTCTGTTGTTACCTCAAAACTTCTTAGATCTTCATCTTCCTCGTTTTCCAAGTAAAGTTGGTTCATCGATGTGTCAGGTGCAGTGACCCACATAGTGCCACTTCCCCAATCATGTACTGCCTTGCTATGTCTTAGCCATGACCTCCCTATGAGAAGGGGAAATCATCTTTTCACTCTTGGTAATGCAATGATTACAAATTCTAGCACAAATACTAGGCCTTGCACTTTTAGAGGCACCTTTTCTACTATCCCTATAGGGCTCACCTTGCTTTGGCCAGCCAAGGTGACAATGAAATGGGCCGACTTTGAAGGCTTCACATTAAGCGAAGTCATAGTATAATCTAGCATAAGGCTTATTCCTGATCCTCCGTCTACTATTACTCCTAACTTAGTGCCTTTGATATTATGGTTAACCTTGGGCTCTTGTAATCAGTTAGAGGGGCTCAGGCAATAGGTTTTGAGACATAGGGAGCACGCATAGAAGGGTGATTCGAAGAGGGTACTTTCCCGCCATTTATAGTGAAAGTAGAGCTGATATTATTGATGGTGGCAATTACTTCACTTCGAAAACAAGGGCTTACACTCAGTGGATCGTAGAGAGATACCTTCTCATATGTATTCTGTAAGACTTTGACAGCCATGGAGGGTCCTTGTAATGTGCTATCCATTGTTGCAAACTTCCTTTGATTGCATGTATGCCCTGTAGATATGATGTTCGGTGAGTTTCTCCTCTCCTTGAGTCTCAATTGTCAAGGGTGATTGCCTATCATCTTTTGGTTGCTCAGTGTGCCATGCTGGTAATAGTTGTTTCACTTGATTGGTACTTGCAACATTGCCTTTGTTAGCCTCCCTTGGACATGAAGTTTTCATGGCCTTTCCTTTTTCTCAAGTAGAAGCCACTCTTTGTTTTTGTGCTCTAGTCATTACCCCCGGAATTCCTTCTAGTTGAAACACCCTAGCATGGGGAGAATGGTAACCAGGGAGAGCCTCTAATTTTTGGATCATATGTAGAGGAAAAGAGTTACCTTGATTACTTGAGGAAAGGGCCATCTTTGGGCAATCTTTCGTACAATGTCCTTGGAATCTAGGGAATGCTTGCATAGTGGCATCTTCTAACGATGAGCACTTACTTTGGAAATGCCTGTATTCCATGCATCCGAAGCACATAATGGGCCTTAGTGGACAGTTCGGGCAAGGTCTTTCTCCACGATTTCCTTCAGCTTCCTGATTTACATAGAATGTAGGAACATATGATCTAGAGGTGGGGTTCTCCTGACCGGCACAACCCTATCCATTGTACATTTGGAGGTTTACTCTTCATCATGTTAGAAGCCTCCATACCTTTCGAGAAGTAGCAATCTTTTGCCACTTGCCTTCTTTTCCTGTAAAATTGGCATACCGTTCCTTGAGGACATTCTTGGGTTGTGTGCCCCTCCTTGCGCAAAGTGTACACCACACATTAGAATGTACCTCCTTAAAAGCTTTAAGCTCTTCTAGATCTTGCCGCAGTTAGGATTCTTCATTATTATCTTGCTTTTGAGCGCTTTTCTTCTCCGCTAGGAACTTGCACAACATCAAGGCCTCTAGCTCTTTTCGAAGTTCAGAGATAGGATCATCATTCAAAGAAGATTTTTTACTTTCATGTCCCAAAGTGGAGGCATGCTTCTTCGATTCTTGTTGTCATTGCTTCAAAATCCCTAAGTGTGGAATCGAGTCGTGGTAGTTCCCGAAGCTTTTGTTGAGTCTTCCTAGGGAGAGCTTTCTCTAACCGTTTCTTAATCACAAACTCCCCTATAGCATCTGGTAGCCTTGCCACCAAGGATCTAGCTCTCATCATAAGTTCGAAAAATGCTTCGCCTGCATTTAAGGTGAGATTCCTAATTCATCCAAAGTTTTCTTTTCAGAATTACTTGGTCTAAATACATCAATAAATTCCGTCTTCAAGGCCTCCCATGCTTGAAATGGTCTTCTGCATATTGGTTATACCATTTGACTGCAAGTTCTTCTAGAGCATAAGGGAAGAGGGCCAGGAATGTGTCTTGGCGCTTCTGTAGTCCACGACACTTACATATGGACATAACTCTTCGGGTGTGATCTTGTGAATCTTCATGAGCTCCACTGCGGAATGAGGAGAACTGGATGTTGATTCTAGACAAGAGAGCTGACAACTCCTCTTCCATGTTGAAAGTAGCCTTCAATTTGTTCTCTTCCTATGTGTTTGTTAGCACACTTCTTTTCTCCTATGATAGCTCTTAATGGGAGTGTTTTCGAGGCTCAATGGACTTTCCAAATTCCTTGTGAGCTCTAGTATGGGTCATGGTTCATAACTCGTATTGGAGATTATGGATTTGGGGATGATGGATTGGTGGTTACGTGGTCTTGGGAAGGTATGAGAGATGATGGTGGTCACCTTCTCTAGAAGGTGTCCAAGACGATGGCGGTCTCCCTCCCTTCACTCTAAGATGATGGTGGTCTCCCTAGAAAGGTGTCTAGATGATGGTGGTCACTCTGGAAAGGTGTCTAGATGATGGTGGTCTTCCTCCCTGGGAAGGTGTCTCAATGATGGTGATATCCCTCTTCGAAAGGTGAAAAGAGAGGGAGGGGAATATAAAGCGATACTCTTTAGTGGGGGAGAGAGAGAGAGAGAGAGAGAGAGAGAGAGAGAGATGTGTAGAAATGCTTTGATGAAGAAGGGAGAACAATTATAGTAACTCCCAAAAGCCCTATCCCACCATATGAGCTGAATTTCAACTTTAGATGGTGAATTAGTGTGTGGGCTAGGGAATGCGAAAATGCACTAGTCCTTGGATATCTACGAAATTATTCTAAGCTTACAACTTCTATGTAATCAACACTTGGCACTCACACGAGATTCTCAGCACACATGATGGCAAGACAAACCACTGACATGATGGAAAGACAAACAACTCTATTAGCACTCAAGTACCTTGTACAAAAGACCAAGTATTCAATACATCAACCTTGCAAGAGTTCTGGCTCACAAGTTACCCTCTCGCAAGCACCTATTGGTAGGGACTTCCTGCAAGACAAGAATGAACTTGCGAGAACACAGGAGACTTAAGAGTGGACCTTGATGAGTGGTTTTGATCTCTCCAAGCTTGGCTAATAATGGTGCCTCTTGTACTTTGAATGGTCCCTTTGTATAGCCCATGGAGGCTAGTTCTTGTAAGATAATATCTCTGAGAGAAGTCATCTCCAACCACCTTCTTAGATGAAGTATGGTGCCATCAGGGCATTACAATGCCCAGAGGTGGTTATTGACATGTACGAGTGGTGACCCAAGGTTCGAGCAATTGCAAGACACTAGAGATGGTAGGGCCACTTATTCATTCCTAGACTACACGGCACCCACCATGCTCTTTCGCTGAGTCCAAGTGGTTCGAGGGTGCAGTTGTCCATCTTGAGACAAGGTGGTCCTCTTGGTCTTCTTGTGGCGGTCTTTGTTGTGGTCTCCCTCTGGTGGTCTTTGTTGTGGTCTCCCATGTGGTGGTTTGTGTTGTGGTTGCCCATGTGGTGGCTTTGTTGTGGTCTCCTATGCTATTGGTCTCTTTGTTGTGGTCGCCCATGCTAGTGGTGATCTTTGTTGGTCTCGCATGTGGTAGTCTTTTTGGTGATCTTGTTGGTGGCCCAGAGCATGCATCTTGTGGTGGTATTGCCAACTTGGGCAATCTTGTGTGGTCTTGCCAACTTGGGCACTTGGTCCCAATAACTTGTCTCATAAAAGGCCTACAAACACGATGATTATTGCACTTGTAAAAGAATATTGAATATACATAGGCCATATACAAGAAAGGATAAGGAAATGTTGCTTTTTAGTTTTAACATTATATTACAATTATCTTCGTTGTGTTTCATGAGAGTTTTTCAAGAAAGTGAAACAAAAAACATGGATCAAAGCTATCAATTCATGGATACAATCAACGGATCACTCATGTCAACAAACTTCTTTCCATTCCACTAAAAAATTTTGCATGCTAATGAAGGATCAAAATGCCAAGTCTATCAAGAACATGATTGCATGTGAAGAGATGATATCGTATGTGCAAACATAGTACATGGATAACAATGAAATAGTTGCATGTGAAAAATGTCTTATGTGCATCCATACATGGAAAGCAATGAAATGAATACTATGGAAAAGCCCTACACCCATCATGAGTTACATTGCCTATTCGAAGTAAAGGCATTACTAAGGCTCCATGTGATGATGGGCTCTCAAGCATTTACCTTGTGCTATTGGATGCGTTTAAAAGAGATCATCGTGCAAACTTGTAATAGTACATGGCTTATACGGCACATGCCCCTAAATGTGGAGAGGATCCTATTGCATTGATCCTCACAATAGCATGTGCAACACATTGGACGATTAAAAGCCCAATTACACATGGAAATTTGTACAAAATCATCAACAAGGCCCTAATTGAAAGAATGTAGCCTTTTGTAACACATGCATTGGTTAGGTGAAATTAATAAAGGGCCATTCTATTTATAAATATTCTTTTAGGAAGAATATCCCAAAGTTGGGTGTACACATTGAACAAACCTCAATGATTTTGCACATTGATTTTGTTAACACCCTTACTAATCTAGATAAGTATTTTATCATATTTGGTGGGAAAATGGTCAATGCCATTTTTATGTTGAGTAATGAGAGACCATCTATATCTCACTTCATGGTGCTCTTCCCATTCAAGTGCATAGAGGGATTAGACAAGGTTGTCCATCAAACCCTTCGTTATTTGTTACGGTGACCCATAAACTATTTTGTTAACTAGATCAGAATGTTGAAAGGTAATATATGATTAGTACAAAAACGCTAGACAATAACATGCCGAAACAATATTTTCAAATGACACCCTATATTTCTTGAATGGAACAAATCAAAACTTGCTAACTTGCATGAATGGTGGCTTTTATGGCTTTTAAGCTGATCATAAATCTGAATAAAATCTTAATTTATTAATATCCAAATTTTCCTAGCTTCCATGATTTGCCCTTGCATGACCAAAAAGAAAAAAGCAAAATGTATAAGGAGTTGAGTTATGCCTTTTGAGCGCAAGTTACATGAATGATAGACATCTTGAATGCTTGAAAGGTTCCTACTCAAAAGTCAATAAATGAAAGTCAAAATCCTATGATTTCTCGATTGATCATCAAGCGTAAATGTATTATTTATTGTTGCTGGACTGGAATCAATCTAGCCTCAAAGCCATATTGCCTCCCAAAAAGCCTTATTATGGAGAAAAAAGAACTCAGGAGAGGATGTTCCCTACAATTGCTATTTTGTTACTCAACCAAGAAAAAGGATTGAAATTGGCATATGACCAATTTCTCTCACAAAGGCCAAAAGGCATGCATTTATGCATAAATTTTTTCGCGAAACATATGCATATTCAAGCTTTTCTCAAATTAAAAATCGTATCGTGTATGAAAAAAGATAGTTCTTGGATGATTGGAACAAGATCTTGCCATACACTTTAGTTCTTGGATGATTGGAACAAGATCTTTCTCTATGCATGGAAATGCATTGTTCCACAAATTGATGCAGATTAAGTGAAAAAAGAATCATGAGAAATTCAATATGAGATGAATGCCACTCCTAGACTCCTCAAGCTCCAAATGTGCTAAACTTTTAACAACCTGATATTCACATAGAAACGATAGTACCACCATCAGCTAAATGTCCTTCATATGATGAATGGTCGTCCTTCAACTACACTTTACCTACATATGAATCAACCCTACTTATTGAAAACATTGGATGGTGCTGAAAGACCTATTTCCGCACTACGATTTCCCACACAACATGTATACAACTGAAAGGATGAAGCATTGGTACACTAAATGAGTGTATAAACGAGTGAGATTGTTCTACCAAAGCCTTTCATCAGAATATACCATTCATGCAATACAAAATGGAGGATTAAGCAACCAAACAATCAATGTATAGCCATATATAAGCACTTGATCCATGCAAGGATGCCCTTTCTTACTTCAAATCTATTTGTCAAAGACGCAAAAGCAACAATTTTTATGTAGCACTTGCTTTAAAACTACAATTTTATCTATAGTTGGTGGCATCAAACTTATTTAATTGTGAGGAGTTGAATTTCAAGCATCGATAAACATAGATTCAGTCTAATATATATATCATCATCATGATTAGACTACTCTATGGATGCTTGATCGAGTAAGAACATTGATTCTTTGGTTCATATGGCAAGCCAAAAACATAGCCCTTATGAGGGCAGACATATCTTTGTCCTTTGTATGTAGTCCAAAATAAAGGATGTTTTTCAAGAAGAAAGGCATTCATGTGCATGTGTCAAAAAAAGCTCAGATTAGACCATATGAACAGATCATATAAAGAGAATGGGAACGAAAATATAAGGCTAATAACACCACCTTGATAGCGAAAATATCAGTTGCCAACCTGTATAATGAGTAATTGTGTTTGTTCCTTTTCATGTACATATCACCAAACTATGAAGAAAAACATCCATCCTCTTATCTCGCTCGAATGCAACTAGAAAGTAACCCATTATGGATTCTAGAATAATGCAACATAGCGCTTTTTCAAAACCCCTTGTACCTTGAGTTCTAAAACGGGTCTAGTTTATGTTCCTCTAACATAACAACCCTCCAACTAAACACAAGAACCTTGCATTAAGGTCTTCTCTGAGCGGGAATCTCTATGTGTATCATGGGAGGCTTCCTCATAGCTTCAATCAAGAATCTGAGACTGCTGGCTCTAAGTTAAAAGGAAATATGCCTGCAGCTCCTATATAGTGAGCTCTTCCAAGGAAGAAGGTGATAACTGATAGCCAAATGTTCGATTTGATGATGTCTAAAGCATTCATTGACACCTAGTATGCTGTATGCATCGTACACGTCCATATACAAATATTGGATGTGAATCTTGAGACCCTTATACACCTTGTGTAAGGGATTACAAATATTATACTAATCATAAGCATAAGATGAACGTGTCATAGGAATTACAGTTCAAAAAGAGGTTAGGGTGAAAACTTGTAATGAAATGACTGATGATGGATATAGAACACAATTACTTCTCAATTTAGAGAGGTTGGAAGAATCCTTAAAATTGACTACCATAACAACAAATGGACTACCATAACAACAAATGGACATATAACAAATCTATACAAAAAGTGTTGAAAAAGATATTACTTACAGGTTCTTTTAAGGAAATGGTCACAGCACCAAATCCTGGAAACTGCTCTTTGAGCGGCCTGAATATCAACTTCAATATCCCAAAGACAACAAGATCCCTTATCTGTTCAATCACGAACATATTCAAAAACCATAACTCATAAACTGAAGGTTCCAATAAAGTCATATTGAAGCCAATAATGAAAATACATTCTCATGAGCTTCAAACGTAGTCTGCTTTACATGATATTTATTCGATGATATGTATGACACAACTGCTTAGAATCAACGATTCTGTTTCCAAACCTTAAGCTGTGCAATTCAATGCCCCAAACCTGGCTATCACAATCACACAAAGGTCCTACATCCATGTCACTATGAAGGTTTACACTGCTTGTGATTTTACCCTCAAAACACTCATATGATACTCCTTCAATGTTGAGATCCCTATATTAGTCCTGCACAAAACCATGGAAATGCTCCCTCTTACATCTGCAGAGCGACGATCACCTCTCCCTTAATCCATGATCTCGATTGCCTGTCATTTCGAAAAGAGATTCATCTCTACATACCTGAGGTGGGCCCTGAATAAATGGAAAGACAAACAACCCTCAACTGCATGGCAAGCAATATGCTAAAGCCAAACATTCAACACACGATAAGAATAGCCACTATAGCTATTTCAGGCTCTATATTGACATCCTTTCTGCAGCCCACCAATACGATCATATGTTGTGAGACTTTGATACGCAAATTTCATTAAACATTTTTTTGGAGTCAACAAAGAGTATGAAGAAACCTGTACAGTTAGTAGCGGACCAGTCGTTTGCAATTCAATGACAACTTTAGCATCTTGGCCATGACGCCAATCAAGTTCAACTTCTAGAATTGCCTCATCTTCACCACCAGCAGAAAATTTCACACCTAATGCCATTCAACGACAAACTAACGTTCAGAAGCTTGTAGAATGAACTTAGGAGAGAAAAAAACTTTTTTCTGCTTCTCATTTCGCTAACCGCTGAAAAGTGGACTAACTGTCCCTAATGTAATTGATTTTATGGTGATTTTACGTATGATGCTGAACTTGTATGGATCCAGCACTGACTGGAGAATCACTTTCAGCAGCCCCGAAGCCGCCTGCGTGAAAAATGATCAACGCTTTGATTTCAAAGGGCCAGGAGAGAATGTTGGAGAAGAGCGCTGATGGGATAGTGGACACACAAACTAACCTTGTTTAATGAGGGCCAAACTTCCTCGAGTTCTCGATTTAACCAATCAACCTGCACGAATTTACAAACCATAACATCATAGCTTTCAAAGTAAAAGGACCTCTCTCTCTCTCTCTCTCTCTCTCTCTCTCTCTCTCTCTCTCTCTCTCTCTCTCTCTCTCTCTCTCTCTCTCTCTCTCTCTCTCTCTCTCTCTCTCTCTCTCTCTCTCTCTCGTGTACGTGTGTGAATACACACGGGTGAAGATCAACATGTAAACAAACGTGCCTTCTCGTACTCAGAAGAATGATAGAGCCAAGATCGCGCATTCCCCTGAGACATGTATATGCCACTTACGTAGCTCAGTTGGGCTACACAAAAAGCCTGCACGTAAAGGGGAAGCTTGAGAACCATCAGGCCACGAAAATTGCGGTCTTTCAAGACAGAACGGGACCTTGGCGCGGCGCAGCTCAGAGCGATGGCGCTGTGCAAGAAACAAGAGGGTGGAAACGAGGAGTCCAAACAGAAATCCCACCGCGAAGCGCATCAGGGAGCTTAGCGAAGAGATCCAAGAAATGGCACCGATCAAAAACGGAAACACCACCAGAGATACGTTCGCCATTGCAAAGAACTTTGGATTGCTCGTAACGACTGCTGCGGCCCAGGCGAACGCCATGGTTGCCGATCAACGACACCGACTCCGTCGTGTTAGTGAGTCAGCGACTTACAGGCACCTCGAATGCAGTATAATTTTATGTATAATTATTTCATTTATATTTTTAAAAAAAGTAGGAAAAGGTCCAACGGGAACGCTTAGGACTTTCGAAAGTACACGCGTGTGGAGCTCTTCGCCATCATGAATGAACACAGCAAAAATGTGTAAGCATTACATATATTTTTGTTTTAGAGTACAATGAATTGGAAATACACACTAAAGTAGAGGCACCATCATGAGAGATTCATGGACATGTCTACCCAAGATTTGAATTCAAGATTTTCTCCCACAGCTACAAGATGTCAGCCATTAGATTACGCATGCTCGGACACATATTTGACCTTGCGTGGTATAATGATAAACAATAAGATTCAAGACTTCACTCGCCCACTCAAACCTCAAATTTCACTTCAAGTCACTCGCTCTTACATTCTTAGGCCCGTTTCACATAAAGCGGAGCCCCTTCTTGAGCGAATGGATTCTCCAATAGGATGTTGACAAATGGAAAAGGTTTGAATAATTGATTCATAGAGGGCTGAATTTCGATTTTGTTTCCATGTCATATCATGGAACATTTTCTTGATAATATCCAGCGGGAGTGGTTTAACAGATATGCCTTGTACTCTTAAGCAAATGGCCAAGGTTCAAGTTTCTCCTAAGGCTAGATATCTCAAAGTTTCCCAAAATGGGTGCTCTACCTTAAGAGATCGGGTGTGTGTCTTTCCAATTTATTATACTCTCAAAAAAAAAAAAAAAAAAAAAAAAAACTCTTGATAAATGTTCCGACATCTTTCCATCTCCCTCAAGTCTTTTCTTTTTGCCACGTAAAATTTTCAGTTCTTTTTGTTTACGTTGGACTTTCGCTATGTGTGAATAGTCCTACGGAGAACATTCTCTTGATAAATGTTCCAACACCCTCTGCCCCAAGTCTTTTCTCTCTGCCACGTAAGATTTTCAATTAGTTTTGTTTACGTTGGGCTTTTGCTATGTGTGAATAGTCGTATGGAGGACCTGTCGATTCTTTCTCTATTTCACTTGGAAGAGTATAGAATCAGCGCTTTGTTTTCAGGGCTTCCATACGTGCACATACATATTCACAAACATCTGCAAGTATACATGTACATACATTCATACATGCACACTTCAGCAACAAGTATATACATGCACTTTCATACACACATGCATTTTAACAAGTATATACATGCACTTTCATACACACATGGACATATACTTTTCACAGATACATAATACACAATGTACACACACAAACACACGTGCACATACATACATGCCTGTAGACATATACATAAAGCACACATTCAAGCAGCACGCGTATATATATATATATATATATATATATATATATATATATATATATGTATGTGTGTGTATGTGCACGCACACTAATCTATATCTGGACACCCGAGCTATATAAGATACCCACCATTCTCTATTTTTATGGTCCGCTTGTTCGCATAGGAACGATTGCCCAACTTCGCACATCACTATTCTCTCTTTTCAAAAGTTCTTTTATTAATTCAAATTAATTCAAGCATTGGAGAGTTGGCTACATCTGAACTTTTTTTTATAAAAAAAATGATGACAAGATACAAAATCTCGAGTATGTGTAATTATTAAAGAGCATGTATAATTAGTAGAGCGGATGAGTAACAATATCAGTTCTCTCTCTCTCTTTGACATAAACAAACAACTTTAACAATCCATGGAGAATTAAGACTCAATAGAGAATGAGCATACCTCTTTCTCCATAGTAAATAGAGGCTCGATCAGAGCTCAATGAACAAGAAGAATTCAAGGACAATATAGCTCAGGAATGAAAGCGGGAGTATTTCAAAGTGATTCATGTATCAAAATAAGATAACTTCAAGGGTAAAAGTTTTTTTTTTTTTTTTTTTTTTTTTTTTAAATGGAGGTTCGGCCGAGGCCTACTCTCCCGGACTTTAACTTTGAAATTGCAACTTTACAAGGAAGTTACAACCTAGACAGAGAACCCCCGGACTTCAAGGGTGAAAGTTACAACCTAGACAGAGAGCCCGCATTTTTTTTTTTAATTCATATTTAGGATAAATTTTGCCCATAGTTTTTTTTTATCCGTATGCAACCTCATAGAAACCCAGATGATACATGTAATGAGGATTTTATTCATGGTCGAGCATTATCGTGGTTCATCTTGGTCTTGGAAGATAATGTGGTGGTTCTTCATCATTATGAAAGTTTTCTTTGGGAGATTACCACCAAATTTGAAGATGTAGATATCATACAAGTGGAAAAAAACAAAACTTCAAAAGCTATATCGAGGTAATAACGATACCTCTACTTATGCATCATAATTTAGATAATTGATATGTAATTTCATGTGGCAAGAGAATTATTTCATAACACAATTCAGATGCGATATGAGAGATGATGTGCAAGACCTTCTACTCACAATGCCAAATTCAAAAGATTGTATGAATACATCACTCAACCCATTCAATGTGATAATCACCTTTTTGAAAGAAAACAAGAAAAAAAAAACTAGAGGAAAGACCCACCAAGGGAAATCCTTCAATCCCACTCCTAAAGAAAAGCATATGCTTAAACCTATGCAAATTGATGTAAAAAAATTCCAACCTCTGAACCCACAAGAGAAACAAAGAAAGATAGATAACAAGCTATGCTTTTATTGTGGGAACCATGGGGGTGTTGTAGTAAATTGCCCAAATAAGAGAACAAACTCTAGAGTTGTAGTCACCCTTGTAGAACCGGGTGATGAGGAAGTGCAATGGTAAAGGAGAACATATAATCAAAGCATGATATAAGAAAGGGCGTCGTAATTCTAGAAATACCAATAGAAACTTGGCTTGCCCCTATCAAATTGATCATGCCTAAGAAGACCCTTTCCCTCAAAGCATTAGTTGATTATGGAGCCTCCTTTTGTTTCATTGATGAAGGATTGGTAAAGAAACATAGAATTCCAAGACATCAAAAGAACCAAATAGTAACAACCAAAGTCGTGGATGGAAGATCTCTAGAATTTGGGATATTGCCAAGGAAAATAGACCATTAAGAGTAAACCTAGATGATCATGACTCCCATATATGATTCAATTTAGTATTAAGTATGAAGAACCTTGTTATCATTGGAATGCCCTGAAACAAGAAACACAATTAAAAATTTGATTGGGAAAAGAATAAGATTAATCAATGAGAGATTTAGAAGAATTCACATATATAGGAGACAAATCCTTTATGCACTTGGTAAGAAAAGAGCTAATATACATGATCTATATCATCCCAACACAAAAGTCCAAAAAAAGATGATCGAATGAAACTACTTGGCCAATATATGCATATATCTTGCCATGACATTGTTATTATATTTCTATAGTGATGTGTATCAACACAATTAGGACCATTGGGACACTTTTTCCATCTTTATGAGGTTTCTTTCTCCCAGTTTGTATATATTCCTATAACCCTAACGAGTCACTTATCTTTCTACATTCATTTGGTGATACATTCAGTATTGTGTTGTGCTCTTAGCTTCTTCTTCTTCCTTGTGCTATGTGTGTGCTTTTGTGGACCTCGAACTCCAACGATTGGTATCAGAGAAGGTTGTCATTTCATATAGGGTGTCGTGGAAACCCCTCTACTCATAGTCTCATTATCAAATAAAAATTCATGAGCATACTCAGGGTGATTAGGAGTTCAACAGGGCTTCGCTCGGTGGAATCAAAATTTTGATATGAACTCGTTTCAGTCTCAAAATGCTTTATCATTGCAATTTTGCAAGAAATTTCTTCCTTTTGTGCCAAACATATATACAAGTCTCGGTTTGCGAATACAAGCATCTCAAAGTCTGCTATAGGTTTAGAAGAGCTTGATAGGATGTTTCTCTTCAAATTTTTGAGTTACAATAATTTTTCTCATCTCCTTGATTGGCAAATACCTTCATGTGTGTTGATATATTTTGATAATGGTGTGTCTGAACACACTTAGGCACTTTTTTCCATCGTTAGGAAGTTTTTTTTTCCTTTGCTTGTATATATGTCTATAACCCTAACGGGTCACTTGTATTCGTACATTCACTTGGTAATATATTATGTATTGTGTTGTGCTCCAAGCTTCTTCTTCTTCCTTGCATTGTTGGTCTTCTTCCACACATCTCAAACTCCAAAAATTGGTATCAAAATAGGTTGCGTTTCATCTAGGCCATCATCAACACCCTTCCGGTCATAGTCTCAAAATTGCACAAAAATGAGTGAGCATACTTGGGGTGATTAGGAGTTCAAAACAACTCTGCTCTATCGCATCAAAATTTTGATATGAGCTCTATTTGGCCTCCAAATGCACTATTGTAGTGTCTGTGCAGACAATTTTTGTTGAAGATAAATGTACAAGCTCATTTTCACATGAGATATGCTTGGATAAATTTAGCAAATATAAAGATAAAGAAAAAGAAGAGAAAAGAAAAAAAGAAAAAAGTCTAGTCAAAATTCATGATGAGTAAAAGATACAATATCTGCCTTGTAGTAAGTGGCATGTAGTGGACAATCAAATGAAAGTGGTGAGTTAAGAAGGAGGCATAAACTTCTTCACATGCTTATTGATTATAAAACTGGAGTGGGAGCACGTTCTAAACAAGGGGAGAAAGAGGCAAGAGTTCCCAATAGTCGGATCTGGTCATTTTGTCATTTTGTCTTCCCATAGACTCCTTCTAGTCGCACGTCATTTTGTACACAGCTTTGTTGTGAAGCTCATACCGCACTGTATATGTAACCATTTCTTGCATTTAAACACTCATTGGAAATATGATCTTGTGTACTTTCTTTTTCTCAAATATCTCCTTCAAAGCTTATATATTTTGTGAGATATCTGTCATTTGCTTGGTTTTTAGCTTGTTGGAAATCTCTTTGCATATGAATTTTCTTTCCCAAATATATCATTCAAAGCATTTATATTCTGTGAGATATCTATCAGAGAGTGAAGTCCAGATTTTCAATATACTTGTGTCACAGGTGGTCTATTTTGGTTAGTTGAGTTTCATGACCAAAACTCATCCAAATTACTTGAGTTTTAGCTTATTGGAAAGATATTTGTGTGTACTTTATGTATCTTAAATATCTTCCTCGAAGGATATATATTCAAGGAGTTATCAGTCTGAGAGTGAAGTTCAATACTTCAGCATACTTGTGTGGATAGGTAGTTCATCTTCGTCAGTTGCATTTCCTAATCAAAACTTGTCCAAATTAAGTCATTTATAGCTTGTTAGAAAGCTCTCTTTGTCTAATTTGATTGACTAAAGGCACAAGTCCATTTAAGTTTTGTATTGAGAGAAGCAAGCTATCTAAGGTGCAGCTATTTGTCCAAATGCTGGACATACAAGGGTTCACTACACGTTTTCGTTGCGCATAGGAGAACTCATTCTCAACAATTTTTTTCTTTTGTTCCAAACATATATAAAAGTTTTGGTTTTCCAATACAAGCACCTTAAAGTCTGCTACAAGTTTAGCAGAGCTCGATAGGGTGGTTCTACTCATCTTTTTGAGATACAATCTTTTTTTTTTGCATCAATGATTTACTCAATGGCCATGGCTGAAAGAAATGATGTATTCCATATGTTGGTTGTGATTGTACTAATTACCCATTGTGGGTATATATGATGCATCATGTATTGATAACAAAAGGGCTATGAAATATTATGGAGGGTGTTGAAAAACATCCTATTACACGTACAAATATAGTTATTGAAGGTGATGTGAATGGCATTGAAGATGATGATCTTCAAATTCCTATTTGTCTTTTGTTCTTGCAACACC
Organism: Ceratopteris richardii; assembly: GCA_020310875.1. Lineage (NCBI taxonomy): Eukaryota > Viridiplantae > Streptophyta > Polypodiopsida > Polypodiales > Pteridaceae > Ceratopteris > Ceratopteris richardii. The sequence continues at coordinate 97,937,100 of CM035410.1, forward strand.
TACTCTAGATCAACTTTCTTGGGATGGAATAGATGTTCAGGCACATGCGTTGATAGCTTTCTCTATCAAAACTACCATTATCCCTCACATTCTCTCTTGCAAAACAACAAAGGATGCTTGGGATACACTTATCACTTTATACCATGCAAGAAATGAGGCTCATGTTGCTTACCTTTGAAAACAGTCAGAGAGTGAGCATATGAATGAATGAGATTCTATCGAAAGTTTTTTTGACAAAGATCAAATATTTGAAGGAGAAAATGATTTTTGTTGATGAAGTCTTTCGAGACTATTCACTTGAGCAGATTGTTCTTAATTATCTTCCAAATTCATATCAAAGTTTTGCTTCTACTATTTCATTGATGATGAAAGGCAATCCAAATGCCTTAACATTTGAGGAGTTAGTCTTTGTTTTGTTGCAAGAAGATCAATCCAAGGAGAACATGTGCATTATGCATGTTGCAAATCAAGCTTTCCTAACTAGTCAGAAGGGTGAGGGTAAATGAAGCTCATCTACAAGTAAGGAAAAATCTGCTAATGCTTGATCCCCTACCAATGTTTGACACCTAGGCATAAACCTACTCATCTGAGAGACAATAAATTGAATATCATGCCAAGTTATGCATAATTAAATCAAGCATCCAACAACTTGTTCATGTAGAACATCATCAAACGCATCCCTAACATCATGAAGACTCAACCTAAACATGTCTCCATGGGAGTAGCAATAGGTTTACATTCTTCAAGGCCAAAACAATGCAATAATGTGTCAATGTATTTTTCTTGACACAAATCTATTCCCCCAAACAAATTGCATAATAGAATGCCCAAACAATGTTGAAAATGTCCCATATCTCACATCTTAAAAGAGCCATGCAAATCAGTGTCAAATTCTGCAATATGCTTCTCATTAGAGCCAATGAGTAGCATATCATCAACATATACAAAAATGATAAGTACACCATCTCCATTCTTTTTCCATACCAAGCACGTGGTACCTACTTTAATCCATGCAATACCTTCTTTCAACTTGAACACTTTGTTTTTATGTTGTTTTTGAAAAAAACATAGGGCTGAAATGCAAACACTTCTTCATGTAAATTACCAGTCAACAATATAGTTTTAATGTCCAAATGATGGTAGATTCCAATCATGATGAAGTGCAAGTGCAAATTTGCTCCTACCTACCATTACCAAAGATGTCCTCTCATGTAGTATTGCACACAAATATATATTCAACACCAAGGCCCCTACACTCACAAGGAGAAGCAAGAAAAACACTCACAGAGAGGTGATTCTAGGAACGTTTGATCCTTTTATAATGTATTAACCCACACAACAGGAGGAGAAAAACCATTGTAGAATATCCGATTCAATTGATAGAATTATCAAATTCATTCTATAGAGGATGGAAAGAAGAAATTGTTGAAGCCTTTGCAACTTAAGTTCCTGACGTAGCATTAGAGCCTACAACCATGCACTATAAGACTATTACTGCCAAAACTAGGTTGTTCCCTCAAAAGAAGCCTTCAAAGAAGCAACAAAAACAAAAAGAAGAAGAGAAGGAGAAGAGTCCCAATCCAACCACATCTCTAAGTTTTTCTTCCTCCTCCTCTGAAGCTTCATGCTCACAAGTATCATCTTCAACTATGGTTGGGACATCTCAAATAGCCCTAGACTAGCATGTTGAAGTAGCCCAGACTGCATATGAAGAAGTACCCACACCCATCTACATACCACTAATCTCCACCAAGCCACCACTCAATGCATCATCCATAGTCGCCACATTCAACATCGTCAATATACCATCACCATTCATGCCTATCCCTATCCTATCCCCACCTATAGATATGACATCACTATTATTTCAAACCACCAACACCCCATGATATGCTATATAGTCTTATGGTTGACTACCATGGGCTTATAACTGCACTTTCTTTTGAGAGTGGATTTGAGGCTTGCTTGGATTCATTCTGGTATATATGTATTAAAATGCAAATGATATTGACATTTGCAAAAGAGTATCAGCTATATTTTGAGAAGGCCAAAGTTAGAGCAAAACAGGTGGAGGCAGAAGCTCAAGATATAGATGAGTTAGCAAGGCTACAATAGGGACTCCATGAAGGCCGAGTGATGAGAAGACCAAAGCACAATTGGCAACAAGAAAAGAGGACATTGTTAGGCTAACCACACAAGTAAGAACTCTTTCTATGAGGGAAACCTTATTAAAGATGCAATTGCAAATGAAAATAGATGAGCCATATAAGAGTTGGAAGGACTAGAAGTACATGCTAGAATCATATTTGAATACTTAGATTCTAGCATTCATGGAAGTACCACTGAAGATTTCTCCCAATAGAGTTTCCAAAGTATCTACCATTCGCTCTCAACTGGAAGGGAAGAGTTCACCATGACTGATGGCACTTAGTGAGAGATTAACAAGATATGTAGGGTAGATGAAAATGGAGTGCAGAGACGTCCTATAACATAAACAAAGATTGTGGAATAGACTTGTCATCTCTTGGGAGAAGACCATTAAGAATGTAGCAGATACACTCATGATTCATAATGACAAATTCAAGCATATGCATCCTCAACCAACTCCGAAGAAAAGTCAAAGGTATTTCAAAAACACCCCACTCAAAACAATAGCACACAAGAATAGACATCAAGCAATCGTATGCAGTTCATTTGTCAGTTCGCACCTCTTTTGACAATTAAAATTTTTTGAATATTTTTTTCACATTAGTTTTTCATCTTGATAATGCTAGAATTATTCAGGTTTTATAAAAGAATTTGAAAAAAATTGTAGAAAAAATAATAAAAAATGTAGAAAAAACTCACAATACTTAGTCCAAGTCTATGATGAGTCAACATTGCAATCATTGATTGACAATTGTTGAAGAGCAGAGATGCAGAGATGCAGAGAAAAAGAAGGGCCCCAAAAATTTCCCAATTTGGACACTTTATTTTTGTAACATGGTCACCTTGTAATATATTTTCCAATGTAAATGCACTAGAGGAGTCCTCTAGATGCATATCCATAGATATATGTATCGTTATCCTTGTAAACTAGTAGGGAATTAATCTTTTAGTCAATAAAGTGTCAGTCTCTTGTGTAAAAGGACCATTTTTAGGGCACATGTATATAAGTCATTTGGTGACTCTTTGTGAACACTTTTGGCCATTGTGAGAAGGAAGAGCACAGAATTTCGAATTTGTGTCTTCTCCTCTTTGTATCTTTTTCTTTGTGAGCTTGCATGCATGTAGGTGGCTTCAAAAGAGTGCTTTGAAGTGTTGTCTATCCATGGTAGTGCTTGTTTGTTGATGGTAATGTGTATGTGAAGTGTGAGAAGTGTAGGTAGGTCATTCCCGCGGCTCAGTATTTTGCTCATCACTTGAAGAAAAAGTGTCAGAATCTAGTGAAGATGCCATCATTGAATGCGTCTTCTTGAGAGCTTCGAAAGCAACCCGCGATTCCCCATATTTCAAGTTCATAGCTGAGAGAAAAGCTCGATTTACTATTGGCTGCTTCTCTAGGTATCGCGACACCATAGCCGATCATGAAAGCTTTGAATGTGATAGTTTACACTTGTTTGCACCTTTGTTAGTTCACATTTGCATTGATCGTCATTTGAATGCATGTCCTCATACACTCGGCTAGGTTATGATACTTCTTGGATTGATAACTAAAGTGCGAATCCCCACTATATGCACTTGTAGGGGATTGAGGTATAGTCTCTTTCTCCTCAATTCCCTAAGTTGATACTTAGGTACACATGTTTTTTGGTGCAGTTGCCGAGGAGTGTCGAATCAAACCGAGGCATTCGTGTGATGGTGAAAGCTCTTAGCATTGAAGTGAGTAGAGGATTTGTGAATTTCTCTTCTTTGGTAAGTCACTTTCATCTGCACTTACTACTTCTCACTTTTGGAGTGTGTGTAGTGAGTTGTTAGTTTAGGGACATGAGCTAGAGAGGGAAATTAGAGTAGCTAGTAGAAAGGAAGAGAGTAGGATAGGTAGGTAGGTTCAAATCCCAAGCATTTTGTTCTTTACCTTTTAGCATCTTTCAACCTTTGTGCATTTCAGAGGCTTGAAAACCAAAAAGAAGCCATTTTGAGATCACTTGTCTCCAAGCAAGTGTCGAGAGCGCACTGACAACAGTGTCGCGGAAGAGATATTGTGGCTATTGGAGCTAGAAAGAGCAAGTGTGGGTTGAAGTTGGCTTGAGGGTAGCTTGGTGAAGGTGAGCTGACCAAGTTATTAAATTTCAATTTAAATCAAGAGTGTTGGAGCAAGTCTATGACAAGCCTAAGTATTGGCTTGAGTCTCACAAAGTCATTAAAGAAGCTTCAAAATGAAGACTATGTAAAGTTCACTTGTGAACTACCTCTTGTAACTTTTGAAGAGTTTACTTAATGTAAAAGTAAGAGAATCTTAAGTGGTTGAGCCCACATGATCAAGAATGGAAAGAGGAGCCACGAATTCATGATTTGTGGTAGGTAGAGAATCAAATCAATCATTTATTGATTGGAGAGTGATTGAGGGAAGTTAGCCTCCCAAACTCAACTATAAATAGATGGCAGTTTTAGTCGTGGTTAGAGAGACCTATGTGAAGACCTCCAAGAGCTGAGCTTTATGCCATTTCAAGGTGTGATTACAAAGCACACATATGTATCAGTAAGTCATTGTATTGTACAAGCAATATAGTTTCATTTTTATGATTATTTGAGGTCATCTTTCCATGTTCTTGTGATGTGTACTACTCACTGCCATTACTTCAGTTTTTCTCAGTCAGCTTGCAGAGATTGTTTCTCTGCACTTGGTTCATCATTTTCAGTGATTTAACTTGGTAAAGTTAGCTCTATAAGTCTACTATATGCTCACAAATTTTCATGTCATTTGGATGTTGGAATCTTCAGTTATGTTCATTTGAAGTCAACAGGGTATGTTCATCTTCACTTCTCTGTCAGGTACCCGACTTTTTCAGTCATCTTGTCAGAGTCATTTCTCAGTGGTTACTCATCCAAATTCAGTGATTTAAAGCTTGTTGGATTCAACTTACTGTCTAGTATAAGCATATAAATTTTCATGATCATTGGATTCTTACATCTTGAGTTATGTTACTTTTTCTACTCACTGGTCTATTTCTGTAGCAGCCCATGAAAATCGGGATGATGTCATCACTTGTTAAAAGTCATTCTCAGTGTGTGGTTTGTTATTTTTGATGAGATTACTCTCTAAAGTTAGCTCTTTAAGCTACCTAGCCTTCCCCAAGAGGAATTAATCTAATTGCTGCTGTTCTCAGAGAATTATGTAAAACACTGAACAGGTGTATCAACCAAGAATAGCAAGTTTTCACCTCTGAGCTAACTCCAACTTATCTGTTTTGATCTATCTTTTTGAGAGTGATCTTCCAAGGTACATAGGGTGTCTAATACATCCATTGGCAAGCTAAAAGGGCCCACCATCTACTCCTGGAGTTCATTTGGCTGGTGTAGAGCAAAGATTTTGCAACACCTCTTCATCTTCAACACATACCTATCCATCTCTTCACAAAGAGAAATCATGAGACGACCTCCGATCAATGTAGTGAGGGAGGTATTGTGGGTTTGAGCGAGATTTTTTGTGATATAGGCACTTAGAGAAGGGGAAATAGGCACTAAGAGCACATACATCAACCTGGTTTTTTTAAATAATTGCTTCTGAGTTAGAACATCCAAGTGTCATGACCTTCCAAGGTCGAGTGTCACGATATCCAAGTGTCATGACCTCTAAAGGTCAAGTGTCGCAACATCCAAGTGTCGTGACCTCCCAAGGTCGAGTGTCGTGACCTCCCAAGGTCAAGTGTCATGATACACTGGTATCGTGTGACATTGGGTCGAGTTTTGCAACATCCAAGTGTCGTGCGACCAAGTGTCACGATATCTAAGTGACATTGAGGGTCAAGTGTCCTGATACCCAAGTGTCATGTTCAGGCCCAAGTGTCGCGATATTCAGGTGTCATGTGTTGTGACCACTCAGGTGTCATGTGTCGTGATGTGTGTCGTGATGTGTGTCGACAATATGCCAAGTATTGAGTGTCACCAACTGTAGGTGTCATGTGGATCACAAATATCGTGTGTCGTGGAGGCCAGATATCGTGGAAAGTTAAGTATCAAGTGTCGTCTGAACAGCAAGTATCGTATGTCATGCCAATGAATTTCAGTGATACCTCCTCAAGGAGACTCCAAATTAATAAAAAAATACATATATATCTATAAATTCCGAAGAGAGTTTTGGAGCCAAGGTTTGTCGAGACTCAAATAGAGACATTAGTGAATGAACTTGAGATCGAGAAGAGTTCTAGGAAGCCGAAGGAGTGTGGTATCATTTGTAGGAAGTGTAGCCAAGGCTAGTATTCATTCACATTATTCTGAAACCTCGAGTGAGTCTGAAGAAGAAACCATTATGACCTCAAAAGACATGCATAGCTCTATACCCATAGCAGGCCTAATGTCTATCATTGAGGGAGAGTACATAACCTCCTTAGAATATGTGAACACCAATCAACATGACCTACCCATCTACATGGATGGATTGAATAGACCAGTGGCAAGGTTGAAGAAAGTTAGGGATGCTCACATAGTGCCTAGACCAGCAGTCAAGTACGTGGGAGGATTCTATATGGATAAAAGGGGATTATGTATGCAGTCATGTAGCATCCAGAGAGCATCAATGAGCAAAGGGAAGAAGATAATCCCCAAAACCCTAATGAAGAGGGACAAGAAGAACATGTGTTAACCCCTAGAGGAAAGTCCATCATAATTAGGGTTTGGAGAGGAGACTTAATTCCCCAAGACGACTCTTTAATGGATGTCTACATGGTGAACGGAATGGATCATTTGCTCAAAACCAACTCTTTGTTATGGGAAGAAGTAACAAAACCAACCACCATCTATGCGTTACAGGATCCTAACAACCCCACTCACATTACTTAGACAAGAATCAAAGAAGATACTGGCCCATGAATGAATTGGAGAGAGCGAGGCTGAGATATCAGAACATATTTGTATTCCTGCCTAGGGATCAAGCCACTACTTCTCAAAATCCTCAAGGAACTTACCAAAATTCATCTTATCAGCATTCAGGCCAGACACAACAACAAAGCATTCCTGTTAGACCTCAAGTCTAGTTTGCTACACCAAGTGTTAACCCCAACTATCGAACTCCTGCAAATGTAGAACCAAGAAATAGAATCCCTGTTCCTGAGAGACCACCCGTAGGAAGAGATGCACATATACATGTAGGACATTTAGTTTTCCCTGTAATGCCAAGACCGCCTGAACCTGGAAGAAGAATAAGAACAATTCAAGTTGCTAAATGCATGAGAAGCCATTATGATGGTTCTAGTGAGCCATACAACCACATTGCTGAATTCAAGCAAGTGGTGAGAGTTGAACAAGTAGAAGACTTCTTGGTCCAGTATGAATCATTCGGCCTAACCCTCATAAAAACGGCCTTAGCATGGCGGCGGCCATTAGAGCCCAATAAGTTCAAAACATGGAACAAGTATATCAGGAATTGATCAAGGAATTCACTAAGACTGGAATAAAAAACAACTCTTCATCATTAATCCATAGTTTCAAGCAGTCGACTACGAAATCAGTAAGGTTAGCTGCAAGATGATTCAAGCAATATGTGGATAGATGCCCTGTGGAAGAGAGACCCACCCAACATAAAATGGTCTCAGTATTTCTGGAATGATTGGTAAATGGGTCACTGAGATCGTTAGTATATGTGAAGAGATTCCAAAACTTAAATATGAGTGTATGAAAGAGTGCATTGATCTAGAAGAAAATCTGGTGGAAGACTTAAAAATACCTCAAGGAAGTGTTAGGAGTGACGATAGTACTAGCAGTACTTCAAATCCGAGGAACAATGTAGAAGAGATAGCCGATTTAGTGACTAAGAAGCTGAATGTTCAAGGACAAAGAAATTTTCCCAATCCTCCCTTGAGAGTGCCAATGCTTAGGAGATGTGTTCACTGTGGAGGAGATCATCCTTCTCACCTGTGCAATAGGGGAGTAGTCCCATTGTCTCCATATGCCTACAACAGACCACCCGTCCAAGGCCCAACTCATTACTATAGCATAGAGCAAAGGTACACAAATCACACTACGGAGAATTGTTGTTACAATCGACAACCAAGACCTACACAACCAGCATTTAGGCCTTACAGATACCCCTTGAGGAGGAGAAGCCTATAGATACCCTCCTTTCCAGCAACAAGCACCTACACCAAGGCCTTATGCGTATCAAGAATACAATCAACCTCAGCCTGTACTAGGACAGCAACCACCTCACCCACAAAATGTTGTCCCAGTGAAAATCGCTCAAATTGAAGAGAATCATGAAAGAGCAATAGTACCAGCCACACCATTGATTAGTACTGAGATGTCTGATCAATCTTATGACCTTAGTCAGGGAAGTTATTCCACCTATGAAAGTACTATGGCTAAGTATGGACAATCCTATGAGCCATATACATATGGATCTGATAGTTATGATGGTTCTCTCGGATATGATCCAGACTATGTGTCACTAATGTACACTGCTCCAAGAGCACTATTACCTCCAAGGCCAATGAGTAGACCACCTGCCCCTAGAGGACCATGTTGTAGATGCAGAGGAGATCACTTTATCAGGGAGTGCACATTACCCAATCCACCTCCACATCAAAAAGTTTGGGAAGGCTACTAGAGTGATTGTGGCAAGGAACACTTTTTTAGGGATCGCCCTAAAGTCCAAATAAAATCAATCCCACTGCACAAATAAATGTTATAGATGTGGTAAAGTCATTAGGGAGTGATAAGGAATACACTGTGCCATTGAAAGCGATAACTAGGGCAAAAGCAAGAGAGCCCTCAGATGAATCCAAAGAAAATGATAACCAAGACAAAGAGTTGAACACCCCAGCACCACAAGTAGTTGCAGATTCTGAAGAGTCTGAAAAAAGTGCTAAGTCTAAAAGAATCCAAAGATGGAAGACTCGTAGAGAAAAGATAAAACACAAGAGATTGCAACAAAAGTTAGAGAATGAGAACAACAAGCAGAGCCAAGATGAGGATCAAGAGCCTAAAGGAAAACCTAACAAGGAGACACAGAAACATCAAAGACAAGAGGCAGGATTAGTTTTAGCTGATCGAATGCCAGAAGATTTAGCCATGTGGATTAAAGCATATCAAGCACGAATAAAGGCAGACCCCTGCATCGAGCAACACGAAAGAGAATACCCAAGAGGCGACTTAGAGAAAGAGAGATTGGAAATATGTAAGAAGTTAATTGAAGTGGCTCAACAAACTTTAGAAAAATCTGTTCAACCACTACCCAGCACAAGGATTCCTTAAAAACAATTTCAAGAATGTGTAGCCCCTAGTCACCCTAGGAAAGGAAAGAAAGACAAGAACTATGAAGAAAAATGCCATTAAAGTAAAGAAGAAGGATCCGTAATCCCTGAAGTAGATGCAGAATGGCCTAGAGACTTATGGGCAAGAGTCCAAGAAGAAGGAATTGAACCACCTTTGGAGGAGTTAAAAGCAGTAGGCGAGCTTGAATTGTCAACTCCTGAATTAAACCTAGAAAGATCATCTCAACTTGATGACAACAAAGATGATGAAGACAGTGTAAATGTATTACCAAACTATATGGGGGAGTATGAACATAACTCTTAATTATATCGTGTTCCCTTAGTGAGGAGAAGCACAAAACGAGATGCCAAAATGAGAAGCACAACCAGGGATAGCATACAACAATAAAGAGCAGACCAAGAAGATTGTAGTAGCTATTGAAGAAGGAGAAGAGAGATGCACTTTCATAGGACAAGATGTCTCGTCGAAGGAAGAACAAGAATTAATACAACTTATAAGAGAGTATTGAGATGTCTTTGCATGGACTTATAAGGATTTAAAAGGTGTAGATCCTTCTATTTGTGCTCATAGAATCCCTATGACAATAGAAGCCAAGCCCTCCAAACAAAGACCATACACCTATAATTATGCTTATTCAGCAAAGATTAAGGAGGAGATAGATAAATTATTGGATGCGGGCTTCATTTATGAAATTGAACACACGGAATGGGTATCGTCATTAGTCGTAGTGCCGAAAAAGAATGGCAAATTAAGGGTGTGCATTAACCTTAAAAAGGTGAACGCCACCACCATACGTGATAGTTACCCATTACCCATCACAGATCATCTGTTGGAAAGGGTTGCAGGTAAGGAAGTCTATAGCTTTCTTGACGGCTTCTCAGGATATAATCAGGTAGCCATTGCTCCTGAAGACCAACACAAGACAGCCTTTGCAACTGAATGGGGAGTTTATGCTTTTAGGGTTATGCCATTTGGTCTAACTAACGCCCTAGCCACTTTCCAAAGACTAATGTGATATGTGTTCAAGGAATTTTTAAGAAAGACTATGGAGGTATACATGGATGATTTATGCACCTATTCAGCCATCAGACTAGAGCACATTTGTCAAATGTCGTCAGTATAGAGTATGCCTTAATCCAGAAAAATGTGCCTTCATGGTTTGACAAGGAAAGATTTTAGGACACATTGTCTCTAAGAATGGAATTTCCACTGATGAAGACAAAATCAAAGTAATTCTGGATTTGCCAAGACCAAAGACCGCTAAAAAAGTGCAAGCGTTTATGGGACATTGTGGATAGTATCATAGATTCATTCACATGTATGCCATAATTGCGAGGCCTCTTTATAGATTGCTGACTCAGTTTACTTGGATAGAAGAATGTGAAAAGGAGTTCAACGAATTAAAGAGTCATTTGAGTTCAACACCAATGTTGAAAGTACCAAATTGGAATAAACCATTTCATATTCATGTGGATGCCTCCAAGTTTGCCATTGGTTACATCTTAGCACAACCAGTAGATACATGAAAGCTAGGCCACCCTATAGCCTATGCTAGTAGACGATTGAACCAAGCGGAGCGTAATTATACCACTATGGAATGAGAAGGCTTAGGAATGGTATACACAATGAAGAAATTTAGACACTATTAGCAAACAAATTCAAATTCTTCATTGATCATCAGGATCTATTATATTTAGTCAATAAACCTTGAAATACCGGACGACTAGTACGATGGTTTCTATTGTTAATGGAATTTGATTTTGAAGTAGTAGTCAAAAAAGGAAATACACACATCTGTGCTGACCACCTATCAAGAATGACACATGGAGAACCTTTTACAGGAGTGTCAGATGATTTGCCGGATACTTATCTTTTCAACCTGGACGTATGTCCACAATGGGCTGAAAAATTGATTCCCATACTCACGCATGGACCTCAACATATGATCAATTTAAACAAGAGCCAAGAGTCATGGAAAACTAAAAATCTCCATATCATAGCTGGAAGCTTATATCACCAAGAGTCAAGTGGATTACTTTTGAGATGTGTGGAAGAAGACGATGGCAAGAAAACGTGCCTTTGAGGAACAAAGCAAAGATTATGTACTCGTAGGCAAACAACTTTTCAAGAGAGGAAGGGACAACCAATTATGAATGTGCATCCACGAAGATGAAATGTTTCAGTTTTGGAAATGGCTCATATGGGAGCCGCAGAAGGACATTTTTCTGTAGATAAAACTAGAAAAATGATTCTCTTTGCTGGATTGTGGTGGCCAACTCTATATCAAGATGCAGCCACATATGTCCAAAAGTGTGACACTTGCCAACGAACAAAGTATCCTATTAGAAGAGATGAAATGCCATTAAGACCTATGATAAGTGCAAGAACATTTATCAAATGGGGAATATATTTTGTAGGACCTATTAGCCCACCAGCGAAAGGTCCTCATGCCGAGTATATAATTGTTGCAACCGATTATTTGACCAAATGGGTAGAAGCCAAGGCAACAAAGAAGAACGATGCAAGGCCCACGACTAAGTTTCTCTTTGAGAACATATTCACTAGATTTGGATTGCCAATAGAAATAGTGAGTGATAGATGCACACACTTTGTAAATGAAGTAATAGAAGCCTTGATGAATGAATTCTTGGTAATTCACAAGAAATCAACTCCCTATCACCCATGAGCCAATGGAGAAGCTGAAAGTTCTAATAAGACCTTATGTACAATGCTTAGGAAAATAGTTAATAATGGAAGGTCTGACTGGGATAAGCATTTGCACCATGCTTCATGGGCATTTAGAGTAGCATATAAAATAGCCATAGGAAATACTCCTTTTAATCTAGTGTATGGCTAGAATGCCATCTTACCAATTGATTTCCTAGTTCCTACTCTTAGAGTAGCCTCAAACTACGAATGGATTGGACATGAGTTATCTAATCAATTGGACCAACTCGAGAAACTACATGAAACTACATTACAAGCGATAGCAGGCATTTATGTTGCAAAAAGGCAACAAAAAGCATACTTTGATGACCATACCAAGAGTAAGGTTTGAAAGAAGGAGATTTAGTCATGGTATATACTTTAAAGCAACATGCAAAGAAGATGCAAAAAAGAGGATATGGTCCCTTGGTGATCAATCGCATATCAACTAGCGGAGCCATCAATCTAGCAACCCTAGATGGAGAAGTACTACCAAACTATATAAGTGGTTGTTGAATGAAGAAGTATTTAGAGCCATTAACAGAGGAGATGTTGTCAAGACTTCGAACAACAAGGAGTAGATGAGAAGAAGATGAAAACATACGCGAGGAAGCACGACAGGAAGCCCTAGAACGAATAAGGAAACAGAAAGAATGGATGCGAGAGAGGGATGAAAGATATCGGCTAGGAGAGGAGTCCATCCCAATGGCTAAACTTTAGAGCCTCAAAAACCCTAGGACATCAAGTGAGGCAACCATATTTGTTAGCTGTATATATGGTTGGTCTTTTGTGCACCAATATAATTTTGTCTTGCATAGGGACCTTTTGACTGTAGGTGTTTTTGGACAATAAACTACGATTAAATGATATGGCTCAGAGGAAGTAGTGGTATGGGAATTTGGGATTTAATTATGGAACGAATTCAAACTTGTGAGTGCACGCGGCAAGGAAGAACCTGTGTGTCAAAAGAGGTCAATGCGAGCATACAAGGAAGCTTTGGATATCTTGATCCTGCGTATGCTGCAACATTGCAACACATAGTATTGGTGTAAAAGGCATGAAGTTCCAATTGAAAAGTGCTTCAACAAAATCCTTGGATTTTTTATTTTGGTGCTACTAAGCATATGACAGGTTGCAGAAAGTTATTTTCCTCTCTTACTAACTCTTGAGGTAGAAGAGTGACCATTGCATATGGTCATGATTTGGATGTTGTTGGTGTTGAAGAAGTGAGCCTAAAGTCAAGAGCAGGTGGAAATTTCACAATTTCGGATGTTTTTTATGTTCTAGATATGAACAAGAATTTTCTCTCTATTTCTACTTTCTTGTCAGATGGTTATAAAGTTGTTTTTAAGAAATATTCATGTCAGATCCTCTCACCTGATGAGGAGCATTGTCTACTTCAAGGTGAAGAGAGAAGTGGCATGTATGTATTGTCCAAAATTAGTCATGCTAATTTCTAGGTCTACTACACCTAAGGAGAACATGAAGTTATGGCATGCTAGATTTGGCCATATCACTTACACAACTCTCAAGCACATCAAAGATCAAGGTATGGTGGAGATTTTTCCTACTTTTGCTTCACCAAATGATGCCGAGTCATGTGAAGGATGTCTTGAAGGAAAGCTTCACAAACTACCTTTCAAGAAGCATGGATACATCACAGCCACAAGGAAGTTGCAAATCATACGTTCAGATGTGAATGGTCTGATGAGAATAGATTCATTGATGATTTTAGGTACTTTGTTATGTTCATTGATGATTTCTCAAGATATTCATGGATTTACGATCTTAAAGTGAAGTCATAGGTTTTTCCTACTTTTAAGAAATTCTTAGCTATGGTTGAAAATGAAAGTCAGTCAAAGATCTAGTGTTTGAGAAGTGATAGAGGAGGGGAGTACATGTCAAAAGACTTTAGATCTTTTCTTGAAGACAAATGTATTTCTCATCAACTTACTATTGTTTATACTCTAGAACAGAATGGTGCTGTAGAGAGAAAGAAGAGGATAGTTGTTGAGATGATGCATAGTATGGTGCCATCCGAAAATCTTTCTCCCAATTTTTGGTTTGATGTAGTACATACAACTAATCACATTCTGAATAGGCCTTCCACAAAAGCTTTGAAGTTCATTACACCTTATGAATCTTATTATGGGAAGAAGCCTAATGTGAGTTACTTCAAAGTATTTGGTTCCCCAGCTTATGTTCACATTGAGAAGAAGGATCATGGTAAGCTTGATGTAAAAGCCATTAAAGTTGTCTTATTGGTATGTAATTGAAAGAAAAGAATACAGATTCTATGTTCCAGATACAAGTGATATCCTACTCTCACACAATGCATATACTTCATAAAGTTAGATTGATGATAAGAAGGAAGAGATTCCAAATTTCATAAAAGCAGATGACTATGCATTTTTTAAATGGAATTTGGATTCTTATATTCAACCATACAAGGGGGGTGATGAATCTTCTCAGATCCTAAGAGATACAAGTGAAGAGAGAATTTCATTACCTACACCAGCACCTAGTCCATCATCAGTACCTCTTTGAAGTTTCGACTTATGAAGTTGGAGGAGGTTCCAGAGTTCCATAAGAAAGAGATACTAAAGAACCAGAGATACTAAAGAGAAAGTGGTTATATCAAACCTCAAAGGACAGTGTTATAAGAGAATACAATAGAAGAACTAGAAGTCAAACAAGGAGACAACAAATAGACTAGGTAAATTATGCAGAACATTTTGAGATTCATAATATTTTAGCTCTTACTTCAAATGAGAATGAACCAACTAGTATTCAAGATGCACTACAAAATGATATGATTATCACAGGTCCCAAAGATTGAGATCTTCACTTGTTTAAAGGACAACTTAAGCATACATTTTGTTGTCAGGATCTTGCTCACGCTCAAACAGAGGTTATGAACGCAGAAAAACACACCCAAGAATAAACGCAACAAGAGACGAGAAAGTACGCAGGTTGGGTGCAATCTCCCCCCATGCACTCTGTTCCGACAGTCCACAGAGTGCATGTATTTATAGGAATTTTGATTACGTCGAAAAGAGTGGTTACAAGAGGGCGGCTTCGAAAAGCAAGCGTGAAACTAAAAGTTGATAACTTTTACAGAAAGCCATTGCTTTCAATAACAGAAACTACGGTCTACAATGACCCTTATGCTAACCATTACTTTTCTAACAATAGAACCTTCTACGCAGGTTTATTTACAAGCTAAATAATAATTATTCGGATTATTGATGTCCGCCCTTTCACGCCTTGCACGCTCCTCACGAACCTTCAGCTGCTATATCAAAAACATCAAAAACATATTAATACATTAATAATTTAACATTTTAACAATGCCTTGTTCAATAATATACAACATGCCTCTCAGTTGACAAGCAACTGACCGCAGTTGATAAAATAATTCAACACTCTAACAATTATAATGCAGTGTTCAACATATTCCATATTACTGTTACAATCCAACAATGCATTGGCCAACATATTTCATATTACAATCCAACAATGCATTGGCTATTCGATATTTCAATCCAACAATGCATTGGCTAACATATTCCATGTTACAATTCAACAATGCATTGTTCAACATATTCCATAAGGTATAGCATGCCCCGCAGTTGAACAAGCAACTGACCTCAGGTGATAAAAGAATAAACATGGATGGCCAGTCACATGTTTCATCACTGAAAAAAAAAAAAATAGGCATGTGCCATGTAAAAGTACATGCATGGAAATGTTCATGGAGCTGTTACATTAACGTGTTTGTGTATGATAAGCAGAAATTAAGTGGTCATAATGAGGTGTTAATTGTGTTTTATGTATCCATTGACATTCTTCAATAGAGTGAGTTTTGTACTTAACCAAATATCGATGATATTGAGTACCAGTGCGTGTAGTAGTGACATCATAATCAATGATTTTCTCAGGGACTAAGATTTCCGATTGTTCTTCAATTAAAGGAGGGTCATCAAGAAGTGGAGCAAGTGGGAAAGTTCCTTTAAATGGTTTAAGTAAACTAATATGAAAAGAATTATGAATGGTCCAATGGGATGGAATATCTAATCGAAATGAATTATCATTAATTTTTTTCGATAATGCGAAACGGTCCATAATAGCGTGGTACAAGTTTAATTTTAGGATGCTGCAAAATATTTTTGATTACCAAAAACAATTTCAAAAGGTGCACGACCAGTAGTGGTGTGTGCAGTGTTATTGTAAGCAAATTGAAGCAATGGCAACTTTTCATCCCAGTTATTAGGATTATCTAATGAATAACAACACAATAAATCAAGAATAGTACTATTTGTAGCCTCACTCTGTCCATTACTTTCAGGATGAAATGCAGAACTAAAATCTATTTTAGAACCAAAATGTTGAAATAAGGCAACCCAAAAATGATTACAAAACCTAACATCATGATCAGATAACATTACTTTAGGAAATCCATGATGTGGAAAAATGCATTTAATGAATAATTTTGCAGCTTGTGGTGCAGTCAAAGTTTTTCTACATGGAATGAAATATGCATATTTACTAAACCTATCAACTATTGTCCAAATCATATTATTATGTGATGAAGTGATAGGAAGACCTGTGATAAAATCCATAGAGATTTGTTCCCATGGTTCATTTGGAATAGGAAGTGGCATTAATAATCCAAATGGTTTACCATGATGACGTTTGACACGCTGACATACAATGCATTGAGAAACATAATGTGCAATGTCTTTTTCCATGTGTGGCCAAAAGAAGAAATCTTTGCAAGCAGAAATAGTGCTCTGTATGCCTCTATGACCCATGTAAGATGGTTCATGCATGTCTTTATTGACAAAATCTTTAAAAGCTTGGGTTATGCACAATCTATGTTGAAAATAGAGAAAACCATTATGAAATGTATAATGTTCATCAGATAAAGATGCAGCATTATTGAAGTCATGCCATGCACGTGAAAAATACAAATCAGATGCATAAGTGGAAACCATGTCTTGAAAAGAATGAATTTGAATGGCAAAAATATTATTCAAAACAACGGAATTCGAAGGAAAACGGCTAAGAGCATCAGCTACGACATTAGCTTTACCTAGCTGATATTGTATCATGGGTTGGAAATTTTGAATGAATGATGCCCATTTAAGATGCCTATCAGAGATTAAGGGCTGACTTAATAAATGCTTAATAGCCTGTTGATCGGTTTTGATTAATACTTCAGAGCCCATAAGATAGTGTTTCCAAATTCGCAAAGCATGCACAACTGCTAACAATTCTTTATCATATGTACTATAATTCTGTTCTGAGGGTTTAAACTTTCTACTCTCAAATGCAATGGGATGGTCATTTTGCATCAGAACAGCACCTATTCCTGAACCACTAGCATCAATAACAACATGAAAGGGTTGTGAGAAATCAGGTAATTGTAAAACAGGTGCATGTGAAAGTGCATGTTTAAGTTTTTCAAAGGATTGTTGTTGGGTAATTTCCCATGCAAATTTTATTTTCTTTTTCAACAACAAAGTAAGAGGCAATGCTAAATAAGAAAAATTTCGAACAAACTTCCTATAGAAACTAGCCAACCCAAGAAAAGAACGAACATCATTGACTGATTGTGGTGTTGGCCATTCTACTATAACTCTAATCTTTTTCGGATCCACATGCACACCTTCACTTGAAATAATATGTCCTAAATATTCTAGCTTACATTGAAAGAAATAACTCTTTTCAGGATTAGCATATAATGTGTTCTCTCGTAACAAATGAAAAACTGTTTCAAGATGCTTTTCATGTTCACTATCATTCTTACTGTAAACAAGTATGTCATCAAAGAATACAAGAACAAAAGCTTGGTAATCAAGAAAAATATTGTTCATCATTCGCGCAAATGTAGCAGGGGCATTAGTAAGTCCAAAGGGCATTACCATAAATTCATAATGGCCATTTTGAGTTCTAAATGCAGTCTTAAAAATATCACTTTGTGTCATACGAATCTGATGGTAACCCGATTTAAGATCAATTTTACTAGAGACACGAGCTCCTCGTAACTTATCTAAGAGATCATCTATTCGAGGAATAGGATATCTATTCTTGATCGTGATCTTGTTAAGGGCTCTATAATCAATGCACATTCGATAACTTTTATTATTCTTCTCTACTAAGAGAACTGGTGCTCCAAATGGGGAAGAACTAGGCCTTATAAGTCCTTTTTGTAGTAGGTCTTTTACTTGATTTTCTATTTCCTTTTAATGTAGTGGGCCATGTCTATAAGGTGCTTTATGAGGAGGAGAACTACCAGGGACTAATTCTATGCTATGGTCAAAGGATCCTCGAGATGGTGGTAGTTCAGAGGGATATTCAGGCATAAAACAATCCTTATAAGTACTCATGAAAGGTTTATATGCATCTGAAAGTGTATGAGTATAATCATTGATGACATTGACAAAAACAATGCATGAGTTGAATCCTTTCCTAAATGCACGCTTTACTTGAGTGTGACTAATCAATGGAAATGGCTGGAAATCATGCCGTGCAGACAAAGTAATGATTTGACCTTTGAAAGCAAAATTAAAGGTATGAGTATGGTAGTCAATACGTGGATTATAATGGTGACGAAAAGGCATACCTAGTATAACATCATAAGATTGCAAAGGTGCAATTAAAAATGTTTGTGAATCAACATAAGGGCATATGCAAATCACAAAATCTTGCACTTCTTGTGTTACATTATAACGACTACCTTGAAATGCAGCTTTCACTTTATACAAAGAAGGAAACGTTTGTAATTTAAGTTCTTGTACTAATAAATGTGAAATGAAGTCATGTGAACTACCATCGTCATGTAGAATTTTAACTAGTTTGTTATTTATTGTACCCTGCATGCAAAGAAGAGAGTGTAGAGAGATATCGGTACCCAAGGTACTTAAGTCCTTCTCCAGTGATTCCTCTGTCCAAACAGGAGGAATTTCTTCATTATAGACCTCCATGTTATGCAATCGAGCTGTAGCCTGTTTCATATGAAGAGGTTGCAATCTGCACCTTATTTTTGTATGTCCAGGTTTACCACAATTCCAGCAAGTGATTCGTGGTCGCTTCTGTTGGGCATTCACTGCTGAAGTTTGAAGGGTAGGTGGTTTGGTTGGTTGGAGAGATGAAGCAACGGGTGAAGTTGAGTAATTGGATTGTAGAGGTCGAGGAAAACTAGGGTAAGATGGGGCATTAAAATTACGCTTCATAGGAAATGAAGGTTTAACAGGAAATGGTCGTGGACGTGGTTGTTGTAGACGGAGTGACTTGGTTATGGACTGGAATTCTTTTTCTGCATCATAAGCAAAAGATATAGCCTCGTTGAGGGTTGTAGGTCGTAGGGTGTGAAGCTTAGCTTGGATACCCACTTCCAAACCATCTTCATATTTCTGCTGCAAGATATCCTCTGATACATCTTCAAGCATTCGTACAAGTAGTAAATTTTGCCAGAACCGCTGTGTGTAGGTAGTAACCGTATCACCCTCCTTCCATGTAAGGGTCGTCCATGCACGTCAAACATGCAAATGGTATTGAGGAGGAAGAAATGAATCCTTCACGTTTTCTTGAAAAGCCTTCCAAGTTGTTGGACGCTCCGTACTGTGTCGCAGGACATTCCACCAGAGTTGAGCTTTACCTACTAAATAGTTAGTGGCAAATTTAACTTTTTCACTTTCAGCATACATTTCATCGGTATAAAAATCATCAAACTGCGACAACCAAGAAAGTACTAAAGGCCCATCCTTTCGGCCATCAAATCGTAGAAACTGGTAGTTCCTATTACCAATCTTTGAATGAGTAACATCAGATTGGGCAGACACAATAGCTTTTACTACTCTCGTAAGGTTGTCTTCCTCAGCTTGGATCTTTTGGAGGATTTCATCACGTTGTCGGATCTCGTTCTGAGCTCCTTGAAGCTCATGCCGCAAGAGCTCTAGTTGTTGTTCAAGTGTTGCCGCAAGTAGGGGTGAATTACTGTAATCCTCCATGGTGCTCTTGGACCCATGCTCTCAACCTTGGTGTATTGAACCTTCTTGTTTGCAACCTTGGTGTCTCGATCCCGTGTTCTCAACCTTGCTTGGTATCTTGAACACTCAATCAAGTGCCACCCAAGGATTTCGAAGGAATTAACACTTCCAAGGTAGCTCATTGGAAAGTTCGTTCTGAGAGCTTTCCAACGGTATATTACACGCCTCAATCCGACCTACGGAGTGAGAGATACACTTGATTCTTTCTTGGGTCCAATCTTGAAATCGACGCGCGCGCCTTCCACAAGTAATAAAGTGAGAGAACTTGAGTACAACTCCAAGAGATGGTGGAGTGGTCAAAGTATTTCCCTTAAAAGTAGGAGGTTGTGGGTTCAAATCCTCCTACCTTAGGGACTCTAAACCTCTCTATTACCACTCAAAAATTAGAATTGCCTCGCGCGTAGCCAACGGCTGCCAACGTTCGCCAAGGGAGCCTTGGGTGCCAATGTTGCCAATGTATTGCCTAAGTTATTGCCTAAGTTCTTTGCATTAGTCGACACCGAAGGAGAAGACGTAGGTGAAGATGGAGTAAGCCGTAGGAGAAGACGTAGGTGAAGACGTAGGTGAAGACGGAGTAAGCCAAAGGAGAAGACGTAGGTGAAGACGTAGGTGAAAACGTAACGTAGGTGAAAACGTAGGTTCTGGTTCTGGATCAGAATCAGAAACATAAACCGAAACCGAAACCGAAACCGAAGACGAAGATGGAGATGGAGATGGAATTCAGAATCGCGAACAGAGAACAGAACCCTGTGTATTGATGCGTGCAGAGCTCTCATACCACTGTTGTCAGGATCTTGCTCATGCTCAAACAGAGTTTACGAACGCAGAAAAACACACCCAAGAATAAACGCAACAAGAGACAAGAAAGTACGTAGATTGGGTGCAATCTCCCCCCATGCACTCTGTTCCGACAGTCCACAGAGTGCATGTATTTATAGGAATTTTGATTACGTCGAAAAGAGTGGTTACAAGAGGGCGGCTTCGAAAAGCAAGCGTGAAACTAAAAGTTGATAACTTTTACAGAAAGCCATTGCTTTCAATAACAGAAACTACGGTCTACAATGACCCTTATGCTAACCATTACTTTTCTAACAATAGAACCTTCTACGCAGGTTTATTTACAAGCTAAATAATAATTATTCGGATTATTGATGTCCGCCCTTTCACGCCTTGCACGCTCCTCACGAACCTTCAGCTGCTATATCAAAAACATCAAAAACATATTAATACATTAATAATTTAACATTTTAACAATGCCTTGTTCAATAATATACAATACATTTTATGTAAATGAATTAGGCATTTTGCATTATTCTCTTGGGACGAAGTTCAAATACAGAGATGAGTTATCTACACGACACAAGAGAAATACATTGAGAACTTATTGGAAAGGTTTTAGATGACAAATTCCAAGCATATGCAGACACCTATGGATGTCAATGTGTCATTACAGTCGAAAGCATCTTCAGTACCATTTAATGCTGCTTTATATAGTCAAGTAGTTGGTTGCTTGATATATCCATGTAATACACATCTAGACATTCAGTTTGCATTTTCTCAAGTATCTAGGTTCATGCACAATCCGGTAAAAATTCATTGGAAAGCAATTAAGAGAGTTTTCAGATATTTGAAGGGAACTTCCAATTATGCTATGATATTTCCAAAGTCTTCAGATTTCTTACTTAAAGGTTTTTCAAATTTTGATTGGACAGGCGATAAAGACTCAAGAAGAAGCACAAGTGGATATTGTTTATATTTAGGAGATTGTCTTATCTCTTGATTATCCAAGAAACAACCTACAATTGCTACATCTTCAAGTGAAGCATAGTACATGGATACCTTTACAACTACACTTGAATCACTTTCATTAAAGAAGATTTTGATTTATCTTGATGTTCAGGTTCATCTTCTAGTTCATATATTTTCAGATAGTCAGGGTACTATTGCTATTGCAAAGAACCCTATTCATGATGTTAGGAAAAAGCATATAGAGGTTCATTAACACTATATTGAGGAGTAGGTATCTAAGAAGCACATTGAGCTAGTCTACATACCTACAAGTGAGAAAGTTGTAGACATTTTTACCAAAACATTGACTAAGGAGAGTCATAAGAAGTTTTGCAGGTTATTAAACCTTGTACCATCGTGACATTGAAGGGGGGATTATTGGAGACAAAGTCAATAGTTCATCAACTTCAGCATTTGAAACATTTTTTAGTATACTCTTCACATGATAATGGTGTAGGCATGTGGATAAAGCAAATGCCTTTTAGAAAACCCACGTGGCTTTGATTCCCTTATATTGTGAATAGTGGCACTAAATATGATTTTGCTTTTGATTTATTTAGCTTTTCAAAAATAGCCACCTGTCGATTCGATTAGGGATCATGAAATTTGGTGCAAGCTTTTAGGAGTCGATAGTGATAACTTTTGGGAGGTTCCTTTTGAATGTCTCGATTTGTATAAAGTAACAACCATGGGTTCATTATGAAGCATCTTCTCAAGGAGTTCAAGCTCAACGCAAGGAGATCAAGGAGGTCCTCTCTTAGAGGAAGTGTTTTGATACACTTGGAGGATGCGTGTTCTACATCTAGAGACATCTGGAGTTTGTGTTAGCAACATACTAAGAGTAACAAGTCTACATATGTCCCCACTTGTTCATTCACCAGTTTTTGATTTAGGATAGTCATAATTCAGGTTTGCTGTAAAATGTTAGAGTTTGAGGTTTGCAGAAGCACAAGAACAACACAAGGCAGAAGAAGAAGCTTGGAGCACAACACACAATACTGAATGTATTACGACTAGAATGTACAAAGATGAGTGACCCATTAGGGTTATATGCATATATACAAGAATGGAATGGTCTACATCATCACATGAAACCTGTAAAGGTTGAGAAATTGCCTCATTTTGACCATCACTAGACTGTCCACTTATAAAAAGAGACAGTAAAGTATCATACATGTCTTTGGAGCTAACTGATGTCTCATTGGTACATGAAAGTAATGGTTGAATAACAGCTTCCACAAAAACAACATCACAGCTAACCAGAATGTGTTTAGTCTGTGGATGATATAGATGATAGCGTTTACTTTCAGAACTGTACCCAACAAAAATACATTTCACTGCTTTATCATCTAATTTCCTGTGTTGTTGTTCAGGCACTAATGCATATGTCAGACAACTAAAAACATGCAGGTGATCAATAGATGGCTTACGAACATGTGAAGCCTCATATGGAGTGATAGAATGCAATGCTTTGGTTGGGACACTTATTAACTACATATGATGCACACATAACAGCCTCAAGCTAGAAACTATGTGGTAAAGCCTGACTCTTGACCATACACTTTGCCATCTCCATGAGTGGCATGTTCTTCCTTTGAACAATTCCATTCTGTTGAGGTGTATAGGACACTGTACACTAATGTTTTATCCCACGTTCAGCGAGAAATGCATAAAAATCAGAAGACATATATTCCTCCCCTTGATTAGAATGGAGGGTGCCCATTTTACATGATGATAGATTTTTAGCCAAAACCAGAAACTATTTGAAGCACATAAACACTTCGGACTTTTGCTTTCAATGGATGTACCCATGCATGCCTGGAAAAATCATTGATGAAAGTCACTTAGTAAAGATCGTTCCCAAAAGAAGGTGTCTGCATAGGACCACAGACATCATTATGAACAAGCTGCAATTTTTGAGTAGCTCGAACTGAACCATCTTTTCAGAAGGAGGAACACTATATTTTGCCCAAAATACAGCCTTCGCATACATGTTTACGTGGTGCCTCAAGTTTGGGCAAAGAGGACACCATTTCAAATTTTTGTAGGCATAGCAAACTAGCAAAATTAAGATGACCAAAGTGTACATGCCAAAGCTTTGCATCTAACATAGCCTGAGAATCTTGAACTGCACATGCTGAATCATTCATAGATTTTGCATAATCTTGAGCTTATACAACCCATGACATAAAACTCTAGAAGCAATAATGATGTCGCCATTTGAGAGATCATGAACTATACATTTGTCATCAACAAATTTCAAGACCAAGCCAATCTTGGCGAATGCTAAAATTGGTAATTGATTTTTCTTGATCCCTGGCACAAATAAAGCATCTGACAATGTAAAAGAACTACCATAAGCAATAGTCAGAATGATCTTACCAACTCCCATAACAGGATAAGAGGAGTTTTTGGTGCATGTGATAGTATTTCGTGTAGGGCCAGGCTCAAGTGAAGTGAAAAAATTGCACTGCGAGGTAATATGTTTGGTTGCCCCACTATCAAAGTATGAAACATTTGAGTCTATTGCAGACATACACTCTTCATGTGAAGATGGGTCATAATTGTAAACAATAGTAAATGCCCATTCTTCATTCTTTCCAAGATAAGCATACTCTGTTTTGGGTGTAGAGGCCTTTACAACAACCATTCCAACCACTTTCTTCTTTGCCGCTTTTGCAGCCAGTTTTGGACAACTCTTTATGACATGATCATTTCCTTTACAATATTTGCAGAACAATTTCTGCTTTTCTATTTTCTTCTCGTCTCTATCATCTTTCTTTGATTGTGCAGAATTAACAGATTTTTGCTTACTAGTAGAAGAGCTCCATTTACCTTTGCCCTTCTAACTAGCCACGAAAGCTTGATCTGCAACACACATAGTGGACATGTTTTGCCTAGACTAATCTTCCTTCAATAGAACAAAGACTAACTCCTCAAATGTTAAGGCATTTGGATTGCCTTTCATCATCAATCGAAGAGTAGAAGCAAAACTCTGATATGAATTTGGAAGACCATTCAGAATAGTTTGCACAAGTGAACTATCAGGCAAGACTTCATGAGCACAAATCAACTGCTCCTTCAAATCTTTGATCTTTGTCAAAAAATTGTCCATGGAATCTCCTTCATTCATGTGCTCACTCTCCAGTTGTTTTCGGAGGTAAGAAACACGAGCCTCATTCCTTGTCTGGTATAAAGTGGTAAGTGTACCCCAATCATCCTTTGTTGTTCTACAAGAGCGAATGTGAGGAATAATCACACATTTGACAAACAAGGCTATCAATGCATGTGCCTGAGCATCTTTTCCATCCCAACGAATTGCTCTATAGTAGGTGGAGCAGGAACCACAACACTAACACGAACATGAAGAATATTGCCATCTTCAATGCCACCTACATCACCTTCATTAACTGTATTTGTAGGTGTAATAGGATGTTTTTCAACACCCTGCACAATATCCCACAATCCTTTTGCAAGTGATACATGTTGCATAATATAAGCCCATAATGGGTAATTGGTACCATCCAACTTATCCTCAAAAAGCAACATACATAATACATCACTACTTTCAGCCATGGCCACTGACTAAAATACCTTGATGCAGAAAAATCATTATATCTCAAAAAGTTGAACGAAACTACCTTGTTGAGTTCTACTAAACTTGTAGGATACTTTGAGATGCTTATATTGGCAGATCAAAACCTGTATATATCTTTGGCACAAAAAGATGAAATTGCCTACATAGGCACTATGATAGTGCATTCAAAGGCCGAAACAAGCTCAAATCGCGATTTTGACACCACACAACAAAGATGTTTCGAACTCGTAATTGGCTTGAGTATGCTCACCAATTTTTGTATGATTTTGAGACTATGACTAGAGGGTTTTCGACAATGCCCTAGATGAAGCAGCAACCTGCTATGATACCAATTGTTGGAGTTTGAGGTCTGCAAAAGCATGTGAACAACACAAGAAGAAGAAGAAGCTTGGAACACAACACACAATACTGAATGTATTACCATTAGAATGTACAAAGATAATTGACCCGTTAGGGTTATAGGCATATATACAAGCTGGGAAAAAAAACCTCCTAAAGAGGGAAAAAAGTGCCCCAACAGTCCTAGAATGTTCATGCACATCACTACCTAAATCTATCAACATAAAACATATCTAAACTGTTCATATTCTCCATATTCTCACACACACACTCTTCATACCTCTTAGGCATACAATTTCTTGTATCTAGTTCCTATTTGTCCCTAGATTTAGATATTGTCAATTTGTATCATATTCACACATTGTGATTTGACATTGAAATATAGCTTGTGTAGGTGAGCATCATAACTTACCGTTGCACTTGAAAATATTGTCTACTCTCTCTCTATCTCTCACCCATCTTCTTTTTGAGTTTTAAGGTGTGTATGCTAAGGTTCATGTGTTGGAAGATCATGTAAACTTGTAAATTATTGTTATTGAGACCCACCCCACTTCCAACAAAAAAAACTCCTAAAGAAGGAAACAAGTGTCTTGATGGTCCTAAGTATGTTCAATTACATCATTACCAAAATATATAAACAATTATGATCATCTTTGAGTTTTTTGGTGTGAAGCATATGCTCACATACCCAAGAATCTTAGACAAAATCTTGGCAATAAGTGAAAGACATGCATTTTTCTTGGATATGGTTGAGAAGGTCAATTTGGATATCGCTTATGGGATCTTGAAACACAGTCACTGATAAAAAATAGTGATGTCATTTTCAATGATTCTAAGATGCATAAACAAACCATTAAGGAGGTTGAAGTGAGAAGAGTGGTGGTTGAGGATATAAGTCCTTCAGTTAACATGCATAAGAATGCTACACATAGGGATGTTCAAGAGAGTGTCTAATTCAATTATTTTGCAAATGTTCCTATTCAGCGACCATTGAGACATTCTACATGTGTCTTACATCCATGTGATAGATATGTTCTGTGTTTGGATTTTGTTGTGTTGAGAGATGCAAGTGTGCCTTCTTGCTACAAAGAGGCTATGTGCAATGTGCCATGAAGAGTGAATTGGATTCTATTATAAAAATGGCACTTGGGACTTGGTACCTTTGCCAAAGGGTAGGAAAGTTTACCATGTAAATTGGTATATAATTTGAAATTCATATCAGATAGTGCTTCTCCAAACTATACAACATGAATAGTTGCAAAGGGTTCTATGCAACAAAATGGTGTCCATTTTGAGGAAATATTCTCTCGAGTAGTCAAGATGACTACATTGCGCATGTTGTTTGGATTCATTGCAATACAGGACTTAGAGCATGAAAATTGATTTCTTGCATGGAAACTTATAAGTGAGATCTATATGGAACATTAAGAGGGTTATGTAGTCCCTAGAAAGAGGGTCTAATTTGTAAGCCAAAGAAGAGCTTATATGGACTTAAACAATCCCCTTGACAATGGTATTAAACAAGTTTGATGCTTTTATGAAGTCTTAAGGCTATTCTCAAATCAATGAGAATCATTGTCTCTACATTAAGAGATGTTGATATGGTAGCTTGATATGCTCGATAATTTATGTCAATAATATGTTGGTTGTTGGGAAGTCCTTTGATGGATTGTTGTTGCTAAAAAAGAAGTTGAGTGAGACATTTGATATGAAGGATTCAAAGGATGCCAAACACATTCTTGGCATGTGCATTAATCTTGATAGGGCTAAAAGATGCATATACTTATCTCAAAGTGACTGTATATCCAAACTACTTCATATGCTCAACATGCAAGATGGAAAGGCATTGAGTGTTTACCTACATATGTGAAATTGAGCAAGGATGATTGCCCCAAATCAGAAAAGAAAAAGGAATTCATGACCAAAATTCCTTCTCAATCTTATGTTGGTAGTCTCATGTATGCTATGGTAGCTACAAGACTAGACATTGCATTTGTGGTGGGAGTTGTGAGTAGATATATGTCCAATCTTGGCAAGAAGAATTGGAAAGTGGTCAAGATGAATTTGAGATATCTGACTGGCACTAAGGACAAGTGTCTATGCTTGGGTAGAGGAGAGGTTTCCATTATTGGTTACACAAATTGTGATTATGTTGGTTGCATAGACATGAAGTCTACATCAAGGTACATTTTTTTTTATGTGATATCTCTTAGAGATCTCGTCTTCAAGAATGTACATATGTTTCCACTACAAAAGCAAAGTATGTTGCAGCTAGTGAGGCATGTAAGGAAGCATTCTGTCTTTCTCATCTTGCTTGTGATATGGGTCTACCTCAAGATGTATGTTGTTTGCTTAGTGATAGTCAGAATGCCATTGCTTTGGCTAAGAATCTCTATCATGAAAATACCAAGCACATTGAGGTGAGCTATCACTTCATTAGAGATTATTGAGCCACTGAGCGCATTACTATTGAGAAGATTCAAACTTGAGATAATGCTAAAATTGCTTTGACTAAAGCTCTACCACAAGATAGCTTTCGACATTGTTGTCACTTGATGGGGGTTACTTAATTCATGACCTTGCACAGTTGACTTGTACACTGTATAACATGCATATTAGGTGGGAGATATAGTTTGTATTCTTTATCATTTTTTGTTTTCTCTCCCATAGTCACTTCTGACATGTTGGCCTTTAGTGGGAGATTGTTATCATTAGTGTCCATGTGAAAGCCTAAATGGCACTGAACATTTTTGTATATGTTCTTTAATAAAAGATATAGTGGTCTGTCAAGACTATGTATTTGATTGTATTTGCAAAAGCTAGGAAATATGTATTCGAGGTCTTTTTATATTGTCTAGTTTCTGCATATTCTATAGGTTTGTGCTAATTATCATGCACATCGTTTAGGGATCAGTTTTCTATTGTGAGGACACCATTGCAAAACTCATGCAAAGAGGAATCCACCATGGTGAATTGCCATTGCACCATTTCCCTTGGTGCATCACCAATGCACCACTTCAAGAGAACATGATCAAAGATGTTGGAGATATCAAGTATGAAGGAAAACACAAAGCCAATTGCTTAACGAAGGTACATCATGTCCCTACTATCACTAAAAGCCTTATTTTTGTACAATGGATGGTGGAAAAGGGACATATGTGCTTTCTATGTTTAAACTATTCAAGCTCAAATTGAAAAGGACACAAGGTGGTACATAAGAACTCTAAGATTGGATGGAGGGGGAGAATACTTTTCCCATGAGTGTACTCAATTTTTATAGGTTACACGATTCATCATTTATCACTAGAGGAAGCTTGGAGTGGGAGAAAACCAGATCTTTCTTACTTGAAAGTGTTTGGACATGTTTGTAACACACATGTTCCACAAGAGGTAAGGACAAAACTAGATGCTAGGGAAGAAAAGTGTGTGTTTATTGTTTAATCCAATGAACAAAAGGGCTACATGTGCTCCAAGTCTACCACAAAGGCACTCAAAGTCTCTCGAGATGTTGTGTTTGATGACGTAAAGTCATGGTATGCACCTAAGGGTGAACCACATGACAAAGATATAGAAGAAGAAGAAGAAGAAGAAGAAGAAGAAGAAGAAGAAGAAGAAGAAGAAGAAGAAGAAGAAGAAGAAGAAGAAGAAGAAGAAGAAGAAGAAGAAGAAGAAGAAGAAGAAGCAAGAAGACATGAATATGGGCATCAAGAAAGCATGGGATTGAGTGGTCCAAGCAGCTCGGAGGCTTTCACAAGTCACACACCATGGAAGGAAAGGATTAAGAGCTCATCTACTAGCCCTCAATTAGAAATGAGCAAAACCAAAGGTAAAGAACACCAATTCAAATATGATATGCAAGTACTAAGGAGAGCACCCCCATGTTGTAGAAGATTCATATATATTCCAACATTACCCCCAAGGCTCCATTTCTTCTCCATACTCTCTCTACATTAGGTTCTTTCTCACATAGTCTATTTCGTTGAAGTTGTTTTTTGTACTTCTCGACATTCAAATTTCATAATTTTAGAGTTATTGTAAAGACAATGAGGTCTAATTTATTCATGAAAAGTTTTATGTTTATTCTCTAAGTGAACAAGATATATAGAAAAATATATATCTATGTGTAAAGTTTGTTCATCGTATGTAACATGTTATCTATTTTGTAGAGACTATTTGATATATCTACAAATGTCCAAATTGAGTATATTTTAGTTCACTGGAAAGCTACTAAAGGCTGTTTCTTTAAATAAAAAGGTTTCATCCTCCTTAGATATGGTAATCACGAGATATAGACAATTCTCTATTTGTCTATCAAATCTATTCACCATGTCTAACAAGTAGTCTATTTTGGAGAGAGTGTTTGGTATATCTACCAATGTCAAAATGCGGAAATCTAATATGTGTAGCCAAATTTTCAAATTCATTAGATACAATAATAAGGACATACAGAAAATTCTCTATCTATCTATCGAGTTTGTTCATTGTGTGTGACAGGTAGTCTGTTTTGCATAGCATTTGGTATAGCTAACAATGTTCGAATTGAGCATTCTATACCTCAATGGAAAGAAAAAGTATACTATAAGTATAAAAGTTTTCAAAGTCATATGAAACCTAAGTTGAGATCAGTTTTCATTCTAGGTCGACTATGTCAAGAGAAAACAGATCCTAATAGGTTCCATCCCATTTGTTGCATATAGGAAGTGTACAAATCTTCCATGAGTTCTATAATCTTTTCCTATTCCTTATCCCAAGTAATTCCTTTAAGCTTTCCCTTTACATTTTCATGTAAAGAGACTTATATCTTGACAAAGTTTGATACAAATATTCTATGGTATCCAAGTAACTCCAAACAATTTTATAATTCCAAAACTATTTTGGAGTGTGTCTAGTTAAGAATAACTTGGGCCTTTTCAAGATCTACTTGAAATCCTTATCCAAATATAATGTGATCAAGATATTGATTTTTGATTTAAAGAATTCACACTTAGACTCCTTGCTATATAGCTCATTCTCTCTTAAGATCTGAAAAATATTTTCCAAATGATCCAAATGGGTAACTGTTTATTGGCTAGAGACAAGGATATTGTCTAGGAAATGAACTACAAATTTACCCATGTAGGATCTTTGAATTGTATTCATAAGGTTCATAAATCCAAAATGCATATACTTGGTTTTAAACGTTGTCTTAGGGACATCTTTAGATTTCATCCTGATTTGGTAGTACCCTTGTCAAAGATCAAGCTTTGAAAACATCTTTGATCATTTCGGTTTATCAAATTGATCATCTACTTGGGGCATTGGATATTTATTCTTCATCGTGAATTTATTCAAAGCTTGATGATGCATAAACTTTTTTACTATGAACATAGGAGTTGCCCAATGAGATTGGTTATGTTGAATGAGCTTGTTGGGAATATGGGAGTCTATAATGCAGGTTTACATTCCTAACACTACATCAATCCTTTTCGGGTGCATGACCTAGAAACCAAGTTTATTTTTATACCCTCGAAACTCAATTTCAAAAGATATCATCGTGTCCTAGCCTTTACATTTTTCACCTTGGATCATTGAAGCTATGTACTGATATGGTGACCTTTGTTGGGACAACCTCAACTTCTTCACTCGTGAGTAACTAAAAAATTATGGCTAATAGATTCATCTATCATGAATCTAGCTTTTTCTCCTCTTATTAAGAATGAAGTTTGACTAAGTCATGTGGTTGAAATTGGTATTGGATCCACATTGAATAAGGCAAACAACATTGATGTGTGTAATCTTCATGTAAGTCTTGCACCTTACTTCCAAACATTATTGTTTTCTATTTTCAAAGTCTTAACTAGGTGGATTCCCATCTTCCTTTTTCCTTTTTGCTCATGGTTGGGCTTATGTTGCACCTTAACAGTACAAACCTTACGCAAATGTCTAGGAAATAGGCAGTTCAAGCAAATAGTTTCATTTTTTTCTTCTTCCCAAACCTCAAAGTAAAGTCTTGGCTTTGAGAGTTGTTGGTTTCTAAAGTCTAGTTTCTTAAAAGTGCTTATCTTACACTTGCTTATCTTGAAGTTTTTATTCTGTTCGATAAGGTGAAGTGGTTGTGCACCCAATTTAACATGATCTTCATATATATGTGCTACTTTTATCACATCTTCATAGCTTTTGGGAGCACTTCTTTTTAGTTTAACCTTGATAGTCCTGTCGAGCCTCGACTAAAATCTTTGACTTTATGAAAGTCATCTAGGTTTTGTAGTTTGAGGATTATTTCTTGATATTGAGAAATATGAAGTGGATGGAGCATGCTTAGGATTTGCTCCATCTTACCCTTAACTACATCTAATGAAGTTTTAAGGCTTCCCATCTTGCCTTGTATCTCTCTAAGTACAAACATGTTCACTTGAATAACATAATTTTCTCTTTCAACCCATATATTTCTTGATAAACATCTACCTCATGCATTTCCTCCCTCCCTTTTATCCCTTCTCCTCGTGTATAATCTACCACTTTTACTCCTTCACCTGGCATATAATCTGCTTCTTGCTTAGGTGCATCATTATCTATTTATGTATTGCTACGATTATGAGACTGTCTCTCTATTGAATACATTAGAAATCAAAGAACAATCCAATGCTCTTCCCTAATTCAAAGGAGAGATGAAAACCAAAAGAATACTAACTTCTTTTTGTATATATATGATCAAACCCTAGAGTAATGATAAGGAGTCTTAGTCCAAACTCATCTTTAGAAATAGCAAAACCCTACCCCTCTTTGTAGCTCCTAGATGGAAAGACCTCAATTGTTCCACACTCCTGTTCTTTCGATTGTCCGCGAGGGATCGGATTTGTTCTTCTCTCTATGGAAATCTTGGAATAAAACGAAACCTTTTGTTCCATAGTGGCGAATGGAAGTCGGATGTTTGCATCCAAAAGAAGGATTCTATATGGTTCCCTATTGCTAGAATAAGAGTAGTCGGAGAAAGAAAATATCCAAAGACCTAAGAATCTTTGATCCAAAGGTTTTCATGAATGAATTTTACCTTTGAAACCAACACAAAAGCATTAGTTCAAGTTTGAGAACTTTGACGCTACCGTAGAGTTGACTATGAAGATTGATGCCTTTTTAAGGCATAACGCCGATGCTGTACCATTTTTTAATGACATTCAAGAAAACTTTTAGATCACAAACTCCACTTTGTCGTGTGTGAACCCGGCTTTGTATGTTCTTCTTTTTTTCTGCATGTTTTTTCATGTTAAAAGGTTCATGTTATTCGGGAAAACACGAAAACACACAGTGTGCAGACAGACACGCGCAAACGACGAGGTGAGTCATTCATTCGCAGAAGGCAGCATCGTGCCAGCTCATACGCATACCTCTTGTGCTTGCATTTGCGCTTGTCATTTCCTTCATCCCTGCACAGGTTGCAAACATAGGTTCCCCGCCTTGATCTGCATGCAAAGTTGTACGTGTGCGTCGTTGCTCAATACCTGACTGGTTGTACTATATTCTCAGGCTGAAACGAGGTACTTCTTTAACAGCTGCAGTTTTTCTTACCTTCTCAGGATCGGTAAAATCCGTACGAGCAACAGTTTGTATTCGTCCTTCGCGGAAACGCTTGCATTTGATTCGGTACTGAAACCAGAGGATGGCTACAAGGAAGCGAACTTTGTTGAAGGTTATCATCCTAGGCGATAGCGGGTATGCTATATCTTTCTTTTCGTTCTAGACTTATATCGTTTTTTTGGCCATTTTTTAATTGCTGCTTTACATTTTGCAGCGTCGGAAAGACATCTCTAATGAACCAGTATCCTGATCCGATGAGTTTATTTCGACACGCAGATCCTTAAATCTAGCCTTTTTTTGTTTGTTCCTTGATAATGTCTTGCAGGTTTGTCAATAAGAAATTCAGCAATCAATACAAAGCTACTATTGGGGCAGATTTCCTCACAAAGGAGGTGCAAGTGGAGGATAGATTAGTTACCATGCAGGTACATAACGATTACATACGGAGCTTTCGGATGACTGTTCAGGACTACTCTAGTGCAGAACTGTCATACAAAGTTCGGGTATTCATGGGATTGAGACGTGATTGGGAGTACGGAAAACGTTTTAGGAATGTTTATTTTTGAAGACCTTATGTTTCATCCTCCGTCAGGATAAGCGTTGTTAAAGATGTCTAAACTCGGGGATTCTTTAGCTGGATGTGTTGCAAAGGGTACCTTGGTTGAGAGTTTCTCAAAAATTTTAGTCATTTAATGTCTGTGTGTCTGATGCACATAATTTAGTTTGGCATTCGATTGTCATGCGTAATGATGTCAAGTTCAATGAATATTCTTCATGTTTAGTATCCTGGATATGCTTCATGTGCAGTTGCTCTAGTTCTTACAATTAGAATGGATGATAACTGATTTATCTTGGAACATTCAGGTATAAATGAGATTTAACTGAGTTTTTGTACCTCCAATCTTGACGATTTTGCAGTCTTACCAGTCATCATGAACAAAAGTCACGTTCTTCTATTTGCAGATATATGATTGTTTGGAAACTTTCAGTGAAAACTGCATGGTTTAGAGGATAATTTAACAATACCTCTAAATTTTATTTCGAGTGTTTTTGTCAGATTTGGGATACAGCTGGGCAGGAGCGTTTTCAAAGTCTTGGTGTAGCTTTCTACAGGGGTGCAGACTGTTGTGTGCTTGTTTATGATGTGAATCTTCTAAAATCCTTTGAGAGTTTGTCCAATTGGCGAGATGAATTCCTCGTTCAGGTACTTCAAAGTACAACATTTTTCATGATCTAGTTTATATATATTTTTTTAATTTTTAATTTTTACTTCTTTATTCTTTAAGTCTCGTTAAGAGCAAGTTTTTCTGGATATCAGTTTTCTGCCTTCTTGATCTTTGCAGGCAAGCCCATCAGATCCTGAAAACTTCCCATTTATGGTTCTTGGAAATAAAGTAGATATTGATGGTGGAAACAGCAGAGTGGTATGCCATTTTTGGAATATTTCAGCTTCAATTGTATCCTTTCTGGTGCAGGTGTACATTGATCATATCTATAGATATGGAATATAAGTTGTTACTGATTGTTTTAGATCTCAGGTATCTGAGAAGAGGGCCAAAACCTGGTGTGCAAGCAAAGGTGACATTCCCTATTTCGAAACATCTGCAAAGGACGACCTTAATGTGGATGTTGCATTTCAATGTATTGCGAAAAATGCCTTGAAAAATGAGACAGATGAGGAAATGTGAGTCTGTGTTTCTTTTGCCATGGAACATTGTTTAATTGAGGTAGTAGATCAAACGTTGCTGAAAAATTTGTGTATGCAGCTATCTTCCAGATACAATCGATTTTTCCTCAGGCAGCACACATACATCTTCTTCATGCTCATGCTGAAAATTGGCCCCCGAAATTGTGGTTCTTGATTACAGTTTTTTCTGAAGAGGAATGATTTCATAGCCATATTCTTTGTAAGAGTTTACGTGCTGTGGAGCTGGTGTGTGCCCTATTACATGTATATGTAACCATGCTCATGCCTATAATCGTACAGTAAAAAATTTTGTTCTCTGTATTCCAGGCTCTTATTTGATAGAGCCCATTTGAATTGTGCATAGCTCCAATTGCACATTGTGTAGACATGACTTGAGGTTGAAGCTCAATGGATATTGCACTACTCTCTCTCCAAGGCTGTCAGGGATGTTATTTTTTAAAACCTTGTGTATGATATCTGTACTTGCTGCTTATTGTCGAAATGACATGGAAATTGTACCTTCAATGTTGTGGGTACTCGCTTCTAAGATTAACTATGCATGGCTGAATGTGGTTCTGAGCAATTACATTTCTTTGTGGATGTGGTATCTGTCATGTAATCTTTCGAACACTTGACTATGCTGGATCCTTGTTCTTTATTAGTTTACTTGCACATCTGTTGGGCCATATCATGTTCCACAAGCTTTTTTGGTTGTGGTGTGGCCCACTGTGATTGTTGACTATGCAATTAACTTTTGTGCTGTATTTTAACTGAATGGGATTCTTGTATCGATCAATTGAAAGCTTCATTTGATAGTGAGTGAATCATTATACGTAAACTGGACTTTTATCTGTCTCACTTCCCAAATCTTACCTTCCAGAATGCTTAGTATCTTGAGCTTTCATGGTCATATGTATGCAAAAGAACTGAACTATGCTACTTGAACACTTATATGAATTTTCCGTCCTATAGTATAATTCTGTTTTCAAATAAATTTTTGGGTTCTCTAGACTCATGTCATGCACCTCACACAATAGGCTAGTGTGTGTCGTCTTTCTTGTTTTTATAAGATTTGCGGAGGTTGCTTTGCTTTCATCTGTTTCGGTATCTTATTCAAACTTGTTATGGATTGACTATTGTTACCAATGCTTAAATTTGTCCACTGAATTTTAGTTCCACCTAGTGTAGCACACCGCGTAATGTGTGTTGGGCTTCTAAACTGTTCATGCATGTACAACATTGAACACCATTATATGATATGCCAAAGCTTATGATGATTTGCCACTGAAGCACACAACATAATGTGTTGGGCTTCTGAATTGTCCATTCATGTAGAAGACCATTATGTGCCATGTTATGAATGATTGTCAATGTTAAAAGTCAGGAATCAGTGCCACCACAAATAGAACTTTTTTCCTAAGAAGAAGGCAGTTTGATAGTCAAATTACGGATTGCTGTACCATGAAATTTTGCAATTCAAGGTGCACAATTAAACAGTTCAACTTCAGGAACGATAGGTTTAGGAGTACTTTCATAGGGTAAGTCTTTAACCTGAAAAGAGTGGATAAGTGAGTAGTGGATAAGAGCAAGTGCAACCAGCACTCAATTGTACAGGAGCTAGAATGCACTTCGACAGCATTTCAAAATTACATACATTTGTCCAACTTCAAAACTCGTAAAGAGTGGATCAATGTGTACTGTAAAGAGCAAGTGCAAACGGAATTCAATTGTGGAAGAGCTGGAATGCATTTTAACAGTAAAATGCAGAGTTGCATTCAAAACATAAGGTTAAGTCATTCAACTGAGGAAAAAAATAGACTTAAGGTGGTTTCGCAGAATCAGATTTCGCAACCTGAAAGTGGAGAGGGATGCAATCGTTAAGTGTCAATGCAAACAGAACTCCACATAAGAGCAAGGTTATATACAGCAAACAAAACTTAATCCCATGAAAACTAAGCGTATATAGTGAAGTGCATTTGTAGAAAAATAAAATAAAAAGCAGTTTGACAGTTCATACACAGTTGTGACTCAATTGACAAAGACTATACCATGGAAGTTTGTAATAATATATATATTGAACATTTCCAACTTTGGTATAGGATAGATTCGGAAGTAATTTCCTAGGGTCAGACTTAACAACCTGAAGAGGGAGTGGAAATGGTATACTGTTATCGCACTGGAGAGGTGTACTGTCAGTGCCAGTGCAAATTGTACAAGAACTAGAAGGTTTATGAAAGTAAATATGGAGTTGCTATTCAAATTGCCAGAAGCTATACAGAATTCATGACACGAGATTTCTCAATCAATATTAAAAACTCAATCATATTATAGAATGCGGAGAGACATTTAAATACTTGACAGCATTGCACAAAGCCCTGTAAACTGTGGATACTCATCTCTACAGTCACATTGCACATACCAGGCGCACATACCAGGCATTTCAAACGACTTTTTTATTCGTGCCATATCAAACACAGGTTTTGATATAGTTGTAGTGGCCAAAAATGCACCTGGTTAAGAATATGTAAGAAGTCACTCTTTAGAGAGATGCATTGGTGGTGGATTTCAAAATAATCCAGATATCTGTATGTTATAAAAATGTTTGACACATCATAACTAATTGAATTTCAAGAGGTGTAAAGAAAACTTATCAAAAGGTTGAAAATTGTTCTTAAGACAAATCCATTGAGCAAGAGGTAGAAAAGTAACTGGGAATCAGGAAGCAAAAGATGCCCTATTGGAAGTTGAAACTGAAATTAGGGCATAAAGCATCTCCTCCTTTCAGAGGCGATAGCTAAGCAAGAAAATTTTGCTGAGAACAATTCTCATTAAGGTTAGAAAATGACTTTGTCCTTATGCTTGTCAGAAATTCTCTATGTCATGCCGAGTGAAAGTAAAAGAATGTTCGCATTTATAGTCGTTCTTTCATGTTCTTGATTCATAGGAAAAGCAGAGAACTCCTATAAATCTTCTTCCCAACCTTGAAAAACACTATCAAATACGTGGATCCATGTCTGTTTCTCATATCTAAATCATGCAATCGTCCTCTGGTGTGGATAAATCTGGGATGAGGATATAGAATCCAATCGCTTTGTGAGTTGGCAAAGTAACCACAAAGCAAAGCAGATACAAATCTCCCTCGAATCCCTGAAACACAAACAAATACCCAAATTGATTCTGTTTCTGCTTCTCATGCTTGAAGCATGTAAACATCCTCTCCAGGCTGAATACAAAACAAATCAGACCAACCAGAACACGTTTAATGACATGACGGCTTGATAATTGATGGTATATAGGAAATTGGCAAATTCTTGTTAAATTACAGACATTGACCAAGCCTCAAGAGCTTTTAAGATATCTCCAAGAAATGTAGTGTATATCTGGTACTGGCACGCTCATCTACTGGAGTTAGTCCAGTTCTTTAGTTTGTGGAAATCGGACAGGTATACAACAATGTTAAAGATGGATCAGGGTTAGGCTTCTTCCTAGCAAGGCTATGAACTCCCTGGGAGTGGTATGTTGATGTCTGTATTCCTTCTTGCGTCCACTGACATGGCATGATTGGAACTGGGCCAACCAACTAGTTGAAAAGCAGCTGGCATGTTTGGAGTAGCAGCTCCACTTGTTGATGGCACATAAAATTTAGTTGGCAAAGGCTCGCTAACGGGTGACTGAATTGCTTGGGCATCATGACAATGACTTGAAAGAGCTGCATCAGAGCCCGTCTGCTTTGACTTCTTCCCACCGCACATGAAGCTACCAACAACTACCTGAATAAATGAAAAAACGATATAAAACTAAATATAAAGAGCACTAATCTTTGAGACGGGAAACGGTTGGAATCCTTACCTGAACTGGACCTGCTGCCACCAAGAGTCCTGCGACTCCACCTCCTATGACACGCCCATCTGGACCAGCTAGAGAGACACTCAGCCCACCAGTTCTACTATGTATACCATTGTTCTCTTCAGGAAGAAAGGACCCAGAAAGAGACAAGATCTCAAAACGCCCCTGTATGGGAGTCCATTTAGGATAACGTCCTTTGATTAAAGATGTGCATCATTATTGTGACCATCTGAATGCTAACGAAGTATGAAATCTCGATAATCTTAACTCAGTGTTGAATTATGTATAAGCAGTGGACATCCACGTGACACTTTATTGGACTCCTCTGAACGTTGACTAGGTTTCCAGTATGAAAGCTTAAAAGAGTACCATCTGGTGCCTATGTGCACTACACAAAAGAGACAAGAGGAGGCTGCTATATATGATGTCAATCCCAAGCTTATTGATTACTACAGTTCATAA
The DNA here is from genome assembly GCA_020310875.1 of Ceratopteris richardii. Classification (NCBI taxonomy): domain Eukaryota; kingdom Viridiplantae; phylum Streptophyta; class Polypodiopsida; order Polypodiales; family Pteridaceae; genus Ceratopteris; species Ceratopteris richardii. The sequence continues at coordinate 97,976,545 of CM035410.1, forward strand.
TAAAGTCCTATCTGATTCACGTCTAGACATATTTTGAAGCGGGTCAACAATTGCAATTCACTGGAACTTCTTTTCCATTTTTTCGGACCTAAGGCACCATAATAGGCGGTTTGTTAAAAGTAGCCATTATTTGTCTAACAACATAATCGTAAGTCAGTAAGTTTTCAGGTGATCATGGAATAATTATTGAGTAGGATAACCAATAGGCGGCTTGATAAAAGTAGCCATTATTGTCTAATCACATAATCTTAAGTCAGTAAGTTTTCAGGTGATCATGGAATAATTATTGAGTAGGATAGCCAACAAACAAAGTTGTTATGCGTCAACCTTACGGACAAGTGAGTCAATCCTAAGGACAAGCTTGCCTTTACATTTTTCAGGTGATCATAGAATAATTATTGAGTAAGATAACTAAAAAACTGATAAAGTTGTTGTGCTCAACCTTAGGGGCAAGTGATTCAATCCTAAGGACAAGTACAAAATGCCCAGTCGAAAATTCTCTAAATTCACCTATTTCCCGTTGATCATAACGAAAACTCCCTATTCACATCTATAATAACAATAATAGAAATTGTCTGCGGTGGGTATTAAACTTCTAATTTCATATTGCTTATAGGTAGACTTGACTAAAGTGTCACCGTTCTGCGTATAGTTTACTGTTAAGTATTAGTATTACTACCCTCCAAGCACGCGTGCACGCAGACATGGGCGTGCAGACATGTGGGAACTACGATGTGTTCTAATACCTCATAAGTTGCACTGCCTCCAGAAATTGCAGATTGTCGAAGTGTGACATTTGAAATAGCACCATTTGCTGACAAGATGCATATGGCCCTGGCACCTTGGTGTGAAAATGACATTATTTTCATAGCGACATCCTGGAGGTTTTAAGACTTAGTTTTAGAATCGTAAACAGCAGTTAATATGCAGAATTTCGCTGTCTAAATGATTTCAGGACAAAACAAGACACTAACACTGAACAGTAATTCACCTCTCCGGCTGCAACAGTGATAATGTGTGGAGTGAAACCAATCCCTGCAGTGCCTGCAGACGATATTTCTGGTGAGGAAAGTTCTGCATAAAAATTAATAAACAATACCACATAACTCAAATGTGCACGAGATCACAAGGGGTCTAACATGAAAGGCTCTTATTGTTCCTGCAATATTTTCTTGAACGCATGAAGCTCTGTGAGTTCACACAAATCCAAATTTTGATGGCTCAAATTAATTCAGGACCGAAGAGCACGTGCATACTGCACATACATAGGTATATGCTGATAATCTCTACGAGAGAGAATGCAGATAAGACTGCATAACATCTTTGAACACTGGAAACTTCATAAAGCTACAGTCGTGTAAATAATCTTCTGTGCTATAACTGCCTTCCCCCTAGAAGTCGGGGATCGCCAGAAGGGGAGTACGCATGCATCTATTGACACATGACATCATTCTCCATAAACTGCCAACTGAATACAACCACTCTTCACGATTGCCAGAGAGCCCTACTTCCGGACTTCAGGCACATCTCAAAATATTATACAAATGGTCGTCGTGATGAGCTGCATCTGGATTCGCCCTGTAAAATGATTACAAAGGGACCCCGACTTCCGAATCTCCTCTTTTCATTGTTTTCCCTCTAGCACTTAGAAAGCTCACAGTCCCATTTTGATCTCACGGAAGGTTGATCTCAGTTGGAACATAACCAGATACATACATTTTCTTCACAGTGGCCTGTGGCACTCTAAAATTGTGCGGAACCTGCAATATTATATGTTTAACATACTGTTCGTCACCTGTCTGAAGCCCCACATGCGAATTCCAGTCCTATCCCTTATATTCCATAGTATAGGGTTCAGACACGTGACTTCCAGCTGTCCAGAATATTCCTAAAAAACTGTGCAGTTTGAACATGCCTGTGGGAAAGAAGGACTAGTAAAAGACACTACCAGAAACTCGAAAAAATTCCCTCTTGAGGAACAAGAAAAATTAGGGGGGAAAAGTAAGGGGTTCCAGTCGGTCACCTAGAGCCTCTAGCTGTTGCTTCCGTCCTGAGCCTGGGGGCCTCCCTCGACCCCTTTTCGGTATTGGAGACGCAGTATTACCAACAGTCGGGTGGGATATAAGAGCCAAGGCCATGCTACCATCTGGACCATACTTGCGTGGTCTGCCTCTTTTCCTTTTGAAAACTGGTTCCATTCGACCAGCTGCTCCGGTCATTTGGAGGCTAACAGAGATATGATGGGGGTTCATAGAACTGGAAACCATGCCTGGTATGTATTGAATTTGGCTGGGATTAGGATTGTTCAGAGACCCTACTGATACGCCTGAAACGGGTCGAACAGGTGCAGGGGCATGCAAACCAGGTGGTGGCATCGGTGAGGCGGGCATTGCTGGTGAGTTGCTCCCAGGCGACATCACAAATCCTTTCTGTAAAATTGTACCAAATGAATTGGAGCTTGGCGTCATGCCGCCCACTGGCGACATGGACATTGAGTCCCTCCCTTCCATGCATAAGCTACTTCAATAGGCAGCTTGCTTATCCAAGTAGCTCTAATATTCGAAGACGAGCAGCTCAAAAGAGCAAAGCCCTGTTGACTGTCGCCGTGGGTATTTAGCTGTATCTGCCTCGTGTACCAGAATAATTTGAATATTCAAAGACAAGCTTCTGAATGAAATTTCCTGCAGATAAGGAGCACCAGTTCCCCTGATCCAATCAAGAATTTTTCGACGATTCGGATAACCAGGATTGGCGTCTGAAATTTTAACTGGAATCCGTGCGTACTTCCATTGAATTCAATTTCGACTGTGGAACAAGAAGATAACCGGCATGGAAAGCTGAAGCTGTGCCGATGGTATCTGTTCTTCGTGTGAAGTCTGCATATTTCTCTGCATTGGGCGCTCTCAATCTCTGATAGAGGGGTAATCCCCAAGGAGGGGCAATCCAGTAGAGCTTGGCCGTCGGCCAAAAGGGATGGTGAAAGGATTCGGGGAGGGGAAACTTCCTCCGGATATGGAGGACAACTGCGGGTTTCTTTGTCCTCGCAGGCCACAAGCAGAAAAGGAGGAAACGAAACAGAGTCAGTGCCAGGGGACTCGGGAGAGAGGAGAGGTTTCCAAACTATCAGATCTAAAACCCTCTCTGGTCATGAGGCATGATCTCCCTCCACATTAAGGTGGGTTGCCACATTTAGGCTCGCCTCAAAACCAGCTTCCTTGCTCCCTAAATTTTTAGATAAGGAAGAAAATATCTCAGCAAAATGAGAAGTCCTTATTTTAAAGGATTTCGTTGCATTTTCTTGAGAAGATTTTTTGACAGCTCGCCTGCGCGACAGTTCTTATCATGGTGACGGAATTCAAACCAAAACTCGAAAATCATGGGCATAAAGTGTCTTAGTATCCTTCCCGTTTAAAGGTTCTGCACTTGTGGAGCCCGGTTTCTCTACATTCAGGATATGCATCATGTGGCATCTATTACACATCTTTTGCAACAGCGAGTGCCCATTCCCATGGTTCTAATGTTCTCATTCTCTTTGTTTGAGCGAAAGCAGAAAGTATAAAATTGATGCAAGTCAAGTATAAAATTGATGCAAGTCAACGAAAAATTACAATAGTCTCCCAAGAGAATGGAAGACCACCAAAAAGGCAAAGGGCCTCAGTCAGGGGATAAAAAGCCCCAAGCATACAAGATACATCAAATTGGTACATCATAGATCCCTCAATGTTTTTTAAGTGAGCAAATAAATGTTTACATTATTGTATCTTGCTTAAATATAACCAAATGCTTGTGGGCAACGATTCTTTTGAGAGAAGGTCGTACGTTCTTGAGCTATGAGAGGCCATAAGATCGCTATCCATGGAATGCCTCCAATGTTGGGGAGAACTTTCTAGTGCACTTCATAGAGTCTCCTACGTCAAAGAAATTGAAAAATGTAAAATCAAACAATTTGAATAGACATTGTTAGATATTAGTTGTGAATGATTCCAAAAGGAATGTGAAAAACTTTAATTGAGGAAGATTTGACACTATTCCACATTTTTTTTAGTCACATTAACAAATTTAGGTCCTTGATTTCATGAAAAGGGCTCGAAAGGCATTAAGGATTCACTCTATCTTCGAAATAAGTCAATAATATTACGATTTCGCCCCCTCTTGAGGGCAAAATTAGCTACAATGCTTGTGACTCCTATTTCGACTTTGTGGAGTACACCATTATCACTCGTAGCCATTGTAGAGCAACTTTGATGGGATAGTAGAGACATGAAATCAAGGTTTGAAAACGTGAAAATTGTAGATTTTTGTGTTTTAACATGTAATATGGGCTCTCCACTCAAAGAGGAAGGAGTTGTATCTTGTTTTAAAACACACTTTAGGTTTTCAATAATAAAAATCCAAGAGTTTTTCAAAATAATAATGACACAAAATCAATGCTTGCAATAATAAATGGCCCAAAAGTACATTTTCTTCTCAAAATTTGGAAAGAACTTTCTTCACTTTTTCAGAAGGGTGGGCTTTTGGTGATTATGCGGGCGGAATATCAAGAAAGAACCTACTTTGAGCAAAAAATATAGATTCTTTAGACATCCTTCATTTTGCCTAGAGTGTGCTTTAAAAGATGATATGGGATCTCCACTCAAAGAGGAAAGGGGATGTTTTGTGTTTTAAGACACACTCTAAACAAAATGATATGAAGATCCCATATCATATTTTAATACATGCATTTTAAAATGCAATGTGGGATCTCCACTCCAAGAGTGAAGGCGTTGTTTTAGTTTTAAAACACACTCTAGACAGAATAAAGGGCATGTAAAAAGTCTATAAATTTCTTGATATTTTTCCCACGTTCCCACCTAATTTTCACCTTTCTCAACAATTTTGTAGATTATCTCTTTTCAAACTTCGAGAAAAAAATGGATTTGTGGGCCATTTTATTATTGAAAACTTTGATTTCATGTCATTATTATTGTTGAAAACTTGGAGTGTGTTTTAAAATGCGATATATACCCTTTCCTCTTTGAGTGGAGATATCATTGTGTTTTAAAGCACATTTTGCATAACACAATTTTGGCCATTAGTTCAAGTGCTTATGAGTTCCTTAACCCTTGCTCAAGGGTGAATGATTCATGTGATCGTGTAACTCCAAGAAGCTAGAGGTGACATGCCCTCGAACAATTCATGAAAATATGTGTGGATAGAAGTTGGAGGGAAAATTTTCATTACTTTATTGATTGAAAAAAAGTAGTGGGCCCACTTTTGCTTACATCCGAGATGTGGACAGGACACATGTACAATGATAAAAAAAAATGTATTGCTATGTTTTTATAGGGGTCAAAAATATAATAAAACAATGCACATGTTCAAGTTGAAGTATTCACACAAACATAAGAAACAATAAATGCAAGAAACTTTATAACTTTCAATACAAAAATAGCACTCCAACAGACTCTGGCAGGTGGTTAGAAAGAGAATTAGACTTCAAAAACGTCTCAGTTGGCAGCAAGCCCTGCTGGGAGAAGCGATCGGTTGGTCCGCGACTCTCTGGAACGCCATCAGAGGGGAGGTCCTATGGAAAATCTGGCGGGAAAGATGCGCGTTCAACTTCGGTGACTCCCCCAAGGAGTGGTCAATTGAGAAATCGCTGTTCCTCCTTGGCAAAAGGATTGTCAACTGTAAAAAATCCCCCCCCTTTAGGCATCATCAAGTACTCCTTTTGATCGATAACAAGCTTAAACCCAAGTGGGCCCCACATGAGGGTGATGAGAGGATAATTAACCTTCTTTGTAATGTCATCTAAGCTCTGTAGAAGCTTCCCCTGCTTTGTGGGATTGGGGGGGTCCCGTGGGCACTAGTCCCCTTCTCTTGTACTTTTCTTTATTTAATTCAAGTCCGGGAAAGTAGGCTATTGCCGAACTTCCTTTATAATAAAAAAAAAATACAAAAATAGCATCAACATGATGAAAAAATGCTGTTTTCAATACAAAAATAGCATCAACTATCCAAAAAGAGCGCTCAAATTTCACTTCCACTACACTACGTAGTTATGATCCATCATCTCATGCTAATTATATGTCCATTGTGGACCAAAATGTTTGATATTTGGATAGTGGTGCAATGTAATACCTCTCAATGTGGTTTCTTCACCTCACTTGAGCTTGCCCCTACAAATCAAGAAGGATTTTTTATTTGTGTTAGACGTAGCCGATATTATCTTAATCGTAAAGTTGATTGATGCCATGTGTACAATTCATTATCTCTTTGAGGGTGATAAAGTCATCAAATATGGATGCGATGTCATGGGATGAATGAGCTCGTAAATTATGGAAAATTTGTGGATGATTATCTTGTTGATATATTGTGGTTGTAATGCGTGTGAGCACACTTAGGGCCACTAGGGCACTTTTCTCCCTCTTTAGGAGGTTTTTTTACCTAATGGATTACCTACCTTTGTACATTCACTTGGTCTTACATTCAGTATTCTGTTATGCACCAAGCTTCTCCTTCCTTGTGCTATTCGTGTGCTTTCATGGACCTCCAACTCTAACAATCGGTATCAAAGTAGGTCACTACTTACGCATATAACCCTAATGGATTACCTACCTTTGTACATTCACTTGGTCTTACATTCAGTATTCTGTTATGCACCAAGCTTCTCCTTCCTTGTGCTATTCGTGTGCTTTCATGGACCTCCAACTCTAACAATCGGTATCAAAGTAGGTCACTACTTCATCTAGGGTGTTGCCAACACCCTCTAGTCACAGTCTCAGAATCGCATGAAAATTGTTGAGCATACTTAGGGCAATTAGAAGTTCAAAACCACTTCACTCTGAAGCATCAAAATTTTGATATGAGCTTGTTTCAGCCTTCGAACACACTATGGCAACGTTAGTGCAAGCAATTTCATCCCTTTATGCCAAACATATATAAGTTTCAATTGACTAGTACAAGTGCCTCGAAGTTGATTACATGTTCAAAGCTTGACAAGGTGGTTCTACTCAACTTCTCGAGACACAATCATTTTTTTGCATCAGGATATTTAGTTAGTGGCCATGGCTAAAAGCAATGATGTATTCATGATAGGTTTGATGCTACTAACTACCCATTGTGTACATATATGATGCATCATGTATTGGTAGCAAAAGGACTATGGAATATTGTGCACAATGTTGGAAAACGTCCTTCTACACTTGCAAAATACATTTATTGAAGATGATGCAGATGGCATTGAAGATGGTGATCTTCAAATCCATGTTCATGCTGCAATTCTTACTGCACCTACTATGGAGAAACTTTGTTGGGATGCAGATGCTCAGGCACATGCATTGATAGCTTTGTCTGTCAAACGTGTCATTATTCCTGTCATTATTCCTCACATTAACTCTTGCATAACAACAAAGGATGCTTGGGATATACTTAGCACTTTATACCATGCAAGAAATGAGGCTCGTGTTGCTTACCTCCAAAAATAGTTGGACAGTGAGCATATGAATGTTGCTCTGTGGAATTTTTTTTGGCAAAGATCAAAGATCTGAAGGAGCATTTGATTTCTTCTAATGAAGTCTTGCTAGATAGTTCACTTGTGCAGTTTGTTCTTAATACTCGTCTAGATTCATATCAGAGTTTTGTTTCTACTCTTTGATTGATGATGAAAGGCAATCCAAATGCCTTAACATTTGAGGAGTTGGTCCTTGTTTTGTTGCAAGAAGATCAATCCAGGTAGAACACATCCATTATGCATGTTGTAGATCATGCTTTCCTAGCTAGTCAGAAGGGAAAAGGTAAATGGAGATCATCTATTAGTAAGCAGAAATCTGCTAATGTTGCACAATAAAAAAAGGAAGACAAAGATGAGAAGAAAACAAAAAAGCAAAAATAATTTTGCAAGTACTATAAGGAAAATGATCATGTCATAAAGAGTTGTCCAAAACTGGCCACAGGTGCTGAGCCTTGGAACTCCAAAAAGCTAGGAACCTTTGGAACAAAGGATTTTGTTTGTGGAAACACCTCTAGAAACCAAAAACATGCCAAATGGATTAGATTTGAGGAGATTGATATGGCTAGGAGAGTGGACTATGAAGAATGATGCCTATTACGAAGCAGATTCATTGCTTGGGAGGGCTCGAGGTAGTGCCTCTTTATTGGGCATGACTCCCCTCACCTTGAGGGTCTTACATGGCACAACGACAACAGTCTTGATAAAATTTTGAGATTCAAGAAGAATGTGGATTTTCATGTCACGCTTGATGGGAGATGGTGTCTGGATTGGACGAGTTTTAGGTGGGATCTCAAGTTCCAATCCCTTTGGCATCCCCTCACTGAGGTTAAAAAATTGGTTCTTATGTGGTTAATCCTCCACCAGGGAATTTGGACCAATGTAAAATCTAACAAAATTTGCGAAGTCTATCCATAGTGTAAAAGATGCCTTCATGGCAATAAGGACTTGGGACACCTCTCTGCCCTAAATCAATTTCGGTCTAGTATTCCCTTGGGAGAATCATGTTGCTATAGGGAAAAATCAATTGGAAGCAAGCATTATTGGGTGAAGCCATCAATTATTCCTCACCATTGTGGAATGCTATAAGAGGTGAGACCTTCTAGAAGATTTGAAAAGAGAGATGTGCTGCCAAGTTTGGTAGCCCTCCTAAAGAATGGTCAATCAAAAAAATTTCTTTTCCTTTTAGGCAAAAGAAATTCCAATTGTATGAAGCCCCCCTTTTTAGACATCATAGATTATTTTTCCTTGAGAGCAACAAGATTAAAAGTAAGTGGGCCCCTAATGAGGGGGATGAAAGGGTTATCAACCTTCTTTGTAATGTCGTCTAGCAAGTTTTAAGCAACTCTTGCTTTGTGGGATTCGGGATTCCCATGGGTGCTACACCCGTTCACTTGTACACTTGTTATTTCTATTAATTAAAGTTTGGGAGAGTAGGCTATTGTGGAACTTCCTTTTGGAAAAAAAGAGGCAAATAAGAAAGAGTATGGAATGTTTGTTGTAGAGGCCTCTACACCTAATATATGCAGATATGACCCATCTTCTCATGAATAGTGTATGTTTGCAGTAGACTATGGTGTTTGGTACTTTGATAGTCAGACTGTTGGAGTTAGACATCTGCAGGAAGCATGCAAACAACACACGAAAGAAGACGAAGCTTGGAGCACAACACACAATACTAAATGTATTACAACTAGAATGTACAAAGATAAGTAGCCCATTAGGGCAATAGGCATATATATAAGCTGGGGGGAAAAAACCTCCTAAAGAGGGAAAAAAGTTCCCTAGTGGTCCTAGAGTGTTCACACATCACTACCTAAATATATCGACAAATCCCCCTTGGGAGTGATGTGGTGAACAAGGAGCTAGCACTCATGTATAAGGAAGTGCCAAGCTATGTGGAATCAATCCACAAAAGGAAGTAATCCTGAAGCTTTGCGGAAAGCTTCAAACTTCTCTAGGCAGAGCCTTCGTAAAAAGGTCTGCAACGTTCTCCTGCGTGGGCACATATGCCAAGCTCATCTCCCTAGTAGAGAACCTCTCCCTAACATAATTATAATGTGTTGGTGCAAGAAAAGCCTACACACATTGGCTTGGACCCTTGGACTTATGGAAGATTAGCATGGACAAAGGATTATCTAGGCTTCACTCAAAGCAAGGCTCATATGAACATATGCTTATATGTTCTTACTTCTTTACCCCTTGTAAAAGTCTAAGTGACTTGTCATTTGTTTGTAATCACTTTAAGTCATCTACCTACTTCATTAGTCGTGGAAATTTGAATGTTGAGATGGAGAGAATATCTCCCTAACTTTAGAGGAGAGATTCAAGGGAGCCTAAGTTTGAATTTCAAATTCAAATGAAGATCATACTCCTATAAAGGATGTAGTAAAAAAGTCGCGGGACACTCTCTCACTCTAGCTCACTCCCCGAGGCATATTTTTCTTTGTAACTCATTGTGTGTGAAGGCTACTCTATTGCCAACACCACAATACCTCATTTAGCTCTGCTTGGCAAGCTAATGAGATTGTACAAACACATATATCAATAGAAGTATACATTCATCATCATTGATTTGTCTGAGTGTTCTACTCCAAGTCTGTCAACTTCAAAGGAGCATTGCTCTGGATCTACTGAACCAAATCAAGAGATCTATAGCTCATTGGAACCAGCTCAAAGTCTACTACAAGCATACAAAATTTCAAAGGATTTCATTCAGCCATTTGGGAGAAAATCGAGTCGAGGTGCACACTGGTATTTGTCTGCAGAGTTCCTGAAAAGTCGGGGGTGATTATAATTTTGCTAAACTTGTTTCTCAGTACATAGTTTATCAATTGAAGTGATTCCACTTGTGATTGGTAGCTTACTAAGGTATATTGATACTCCCAAAAGGAATTGTTCCAATTTTAAGTGTGCTGGACTCACTGAGTAAAAGTCTGAGCAGGTATCACTACAGGAATAGAAGGTTTTGCTTGATTTTTGAAGTACAAAGTTATCTGTCTTGGTTTGATCATTACACAAACCATTTCCAAAGTACATATATGGTTTCTTTATGTCATTTGGAAGCTAAGCTAGTGTACTAAGTATATCTGAAGAGAAAAGAGGGCAGGTGTGAAGCAGGTTTTGCAGCACCAACTGATTTCCTGAGTGCATCCATCCATCACTCTCAACATAATGCACCTCATGTGATTAGTGCGAGCATGGAACACAGGGTTCCTCTCAACTTCCAATGCACTCTAATTGTTAGTGAAGATGGTGGTGGCAGAAGACTGACCAACACCCAAATCAACAATAAGACCTCTAAGCCACACACACTCAAAAATCGCTGTGAAAGTTGCCCTATACTCAGCCTCACAACTGGAAGTGGCCACAGTAGGCTGCTTCTTGCTCAACCAAGATATACATGAGCTACCAAGCATGAAGCAAAAACCACTAGTGGACACACGAGTGTCATAGCAACCAACCCAATCACTGTTAGAAAAAGCATGCAAATCTGGCGGTAGTGATCCCCCCTTAGGATAAAACAATCCAAGTAGTCGGGTACCCACTGAAGTAGTGAAAGATGCGCTTAACCACCTTCCAATGCTTGACACCTAGACAATGCATAAACCTACTCATCTGTGAGACAACAAACTAAATATCTGGCCGATTAATGCATAAGTAAATCAAGCATCCAACAACCTACTCATAAAGAACAACATCAAGTGCATCTCCAGCATCATGAAGACTCAATCATAAATGTATTCATAGGAGTGGCAATAGGCATATAGTCTTCAAGGCCAAAACGCTGTAATAATGTGTCAATATATTTTGTTTGACACAAAGACATTCCACCATCAACTTGCATAAACTGAATGCCCAATGCAAATGCCCCAAATCAAACAATTCAAATGAGGCATGCAAATCAGCCTTAAAATCAGCAATATGTGTGTCATGAGGACCGGTGAGGAGCATGTCATCTACATACACCACAATTTTCAGAAGCACATCATTAGCACGCTTAACACATAAGGTGCTTTCAGTTGGATAGTTCTCAAAACCATGTGCAATCAGATAGGCATGTATCTTTTCATACCAAGCACATGGTGCTTGCTTTAAACCATATAATGCCTTGTTTAATCTGCACACCTGTTTTTAATGCCCTTTCTGCACAAAGCCATAAGGCTAAAAAACATACACTTCTTCATCAAAGTCACCATTCATAAATGTTGTTTTAATGTCCAATTGATGTACATTCCAACCATGATGAGTTGCAAGTGCACAGATGCTATGAACAGTAGTCATTCGATAAGTAGGAGCAAAGGTTTCATCAAAATCAATGCCTCTTTCTTGCACATAACCCTTTGCAACAAGCCTAGCTTTATACCCGTCAACCGTTCCATCAGGTTAACGGTTTAGCTTGCATACCCACTTAGTGCCAATGGCCTTCTTGCCAGGAGGCAGGTCACATATAGAACAGGTACCATTTTTCATGATAGCATCATATTCAGATTGCATTGCAGCCATCCAATGTTCAAAGTTTTGTGCTTCATCAAACAAAATAGGTTCAGTCTCATCACAGAGACTAGATGCAACCATAACATAGCAATCTAATGCAAAAGAGGCACTTTGAGAGCCTGACCAAGTACGATATGACAGAGGTGCATCTAATTTGCTGTCATGCAAAGTTTGCACTAGCCATTTTGGCATAGTTTTTGCCTGCTCAATATTATCTCTCTCATCAACAAGTGCATCATGTAAATTTGCATTAGAAATGGAATGATCTGCATCATCACATGAAACTTGCAAAGGCAAAGAAGTTGCCTCATTAGGACCAACACTAGATTGTCCACCTGTAAAAAGAGGCAGCAAAGTATCATACATGTCTTTGGAGCTAACAGATGTCTCCTTCGTACATGAAAACAATGGCTGAATAGCATCTTCCACAAAAACAACATCACGGCTAACCAGAATGCATTTATACCGTGGATGATATAGACGATAGCCTTTACTTTCAAAACTATACCCAACAAAAATACATTTTATTGCTTTATCATCCAATTTTATGTGATGTCGTTCAGGCACTAATGCATATGCCAAACAATAAAAAACATGCAGATGAGCAACAGATGGCTCGTGACCATGCCAAGCCTCATATGGAGTCATAGACTACAGCGCTTTAGTGGGATACCTATTAAGTACATATGTTGCACACATAATAGCCTCAAGCCAAAAACTATGTGGTAAAGCCTGACTCTTGACCATACACCTCGCCATCTCCATGAGTGACCTATTCTTTCGTTTAGCAACTCCATTCTGTTGAGGTGTATACGGTAGTATACACTAATGTTTTATCCCACGTGCAACCAGAAATGCATTAAAATCAGAAGACATATATCCCCCCCCTCGATTAGAATAGAGGGTGCCCATTTTACATGCTTACAGGTTTTCAACCAAAACCTGTTTGAAGCACATAAAAACTTTGAACTTTTCTTTCAATGAAAGTCACGAAGTAAAGATAATTTCCAAAAGAGGGAGTCTACATAGACCACATACATCACTATGAACAAGTTGCAATTTTTGTGTAGCTCGAACTGAACCATCTTTTGGAAATGAGGAATGCTACATTTTTCCCAAAATAAAACCTTCACATACATGTTTATCGGGTGCCTCAAGTTTGGGCAAAGAGGACACCATTTTATATTTTTGTAGGTGTAGCAAACTAGTAAAATTAAGATGACCAAAGCATGCATGCCAAAGCTTTGCATCTGACATAACCTGAGAATCATGTATTGCACATGCTAAATCATTCACAAATTTTTCATAATCTATGAGCTTATAATGCCCACGAGATAAAATTCCAGAAGCAATAATCACATCGCCATTTGACAGATCATGAACTGTACATCTGTCATCAACAAATTTCACAACCAAGCCAATCTTGGCTAAAGCTGAAACTGATAACAGATTCTTCTTGATCCATGACACAAATAAAGCATCTGACAAAGTGAAAGAACTACCATCACCAGTAGTCAAAATGATCTTACCAACTCCCATGACAGGATAAGAGGATTTGTTGGCGCATGTGATAGTATTCCCTGTAGGGGCAGGCTCTAGTGAAGAGAAGAAACTGCGCTGCGAGGTAAGGCTGAACCATACTTGATTTTCTTCTTTTGTGAGATAGCAAGTGCTTGCATTCCCTCAATCTAACCACTCCTATTCACTCTAGATTGCTCTTCTTGCAAAAGAAGAGACACAACCTCATCAAATGCATACATATTTGGATTCCCTTTTGCAACCAAATGGAGTGTAATGGCAAAGCTTTGAAAAGATTCTGGTAATCCTTTCAACAATGTAGAGATGAATGATGCATCCGGAATAATTTCATCTATGTTTGCCAGTTGCTTTTTCAAGTCTTTGATGCATGTCACATACACATCCACATACTCATTTTCATCCATACATACATCCTCAAGTTGCTTCCTCAAGTATGCAACACGTGCTTCATTATGCACAACATACAAAGAAGTAAGAGTGTCCCATGTCTGTCTTGATGTAGAACATGATCGAATGTGTGGAACTATATGATGATTCACAGAAAGCGCAATCAATGCATGAGCTTGAGCATCTTTTACATCCCATCTAAGTTGCTCCTATGTAGGTGGAGAAGGAGTAAACAGTGTACTGGAAGATGAAGCTCCATCTATGACAGTAGACCTGAAGTAAAAGAATTTATGGGTCTTCAATCTACATCTGCCACTATGTTCCAAAGTTGTTTTGCAACAAGAACATGCTTCATAGTTGGTCCCATCAAGCTTCTCTTCAGTTTGAAGCATGCCAAACAAGTCATTGCTGCTTGCAATTTCAATAAAGAACAAGAATGTCACAAAATCTTTAGTTTGACGAAAGCTGAAATTTCAACTCGCAAACCATCACTCTGACGACTATTTTGACTACACAAATGGCTTCGAAATGGGGTTAAAACTTTAGTGCAACTGTGCAAATGATGGAAACGTTTCTTGGTTGTTGAAATTCACTATTCTATGTTGCGAAGTCGATTTGCATTGTTAAAAGTGCACACATGCCATGACCCGAAAAACCAAAACTTGAGAAGGAGCTAAGCCTACTCTGATACCACTGTTGGGCATGTGTACAAGTGCAAGAGACACACAAGAGGCACACACAAGGAGCACAAATGTAGAAAGACACACAGAGAAGATGGATGGCTAGAATAGCTCTCTATTGATGAACTAAACAAAAGTAAGAGTTGAATAACATCCCTTAGTACAAAGTACCACCACATATGAGTGAATCATGTATGTGGTAACATGGGGAAAAACCTCTAGCCAACACTAGAGTAAAATGTGCCCATGTATAGGGAAAATGCTCACATCAAAGCCACTCGAGGAACACATAAGTGTAACACTCTTTGTCTAAACTTGAGGCTATTTAAACATGTATGTGAGGTCTTTGTTTTTAAAAAAATATATAGAATTCTTACTTTCCAAAAGATGGTATACTAAGAGATGAGCATAAAGTTTAGCTTGTTCATAAGAATGTATGTGGTCCAATGCAGACAACATCTTTTGGTTATCACCTATACTTCACAACGTTATAGGTGAATTTTCTAGTCTTGCATCAATCTACCCACTCAAGTCAAAGTCGAAAGCTTAATGTGCTTTAAGTTCTTGGTTATGGCTGAAATTATGTCAAGAAGTAAAATGTTCACCCTCCATTCTAATAGAATAGGGGAGTATATTTCTTCTAAATTTAATGCATTTTGGACCGAACATGGGTTGAAAAATTGTTGTAAAATGGCATATGCACCACATTAGAATGATGTTGTTGACACAAAAAATACATCTCTCGTGAAAATAGCAAAATCTATGGTTATAAGTTAGGCATTACCTCATAGCTTTTGACTTGAGGATGTCATGTGTGCTACATATGTACTTAACATGTGTTCTACTAAAACATTATAATCCATCACTCCTCATAGGGCTTCGTTGGATGCAAGCCATATGTTGCTCATGAACATGTTTTTGTTTTTTCTGCATATGCATTATTCGTGATAAAAAACATAAGAAGTTGGATTATAAGGTTGTGAAATGCACTTTTGTTGTGTATAGTTGTGAAATTAAAGACTCATTTGTGTCACCCACTAATGAAACATATTTTTTTCAATCAAGATGTAGTCTTTGTGGAGGATGCATTTCGACCTCTACTTTCATGTATTAAGAGACTTCAAAGGATGTTTATGCAACTTTTTTTTCCACTTTTCATTGGTGGGAAATCAAATTTATCTCTTAGCAAGGCAACTTTTTAGCCTATACGTGTTTTGAATAAGAATGTGAATCATTCCATTTCTCATGGAGATATACATGATACACTCGTTGATGAGAGAGTAGACATTGATGAGTCAAAAATTATGCCAAAATGGTTGGTGTAGACAATAAGAGACAACACGTTAGATGCACCTTTAGCTTATGGTACTCTCTCAAGCTTCGATGGTGGTTTCTATACATGATATTGCTATGTAATGGTTGTCTATTGCCTTTGTGATGAAAATTCAATCAAATTTGATGTAATTATGAAGAATATCACTTCATTTTTATGTGGTTTTCCTCCAATCATAATCTATAATGGGTAGGTTGAGGACAATGGTTATAAAAAGGTTGATAAAAACCAATCTTCGAGTGTAATAATTGATCCATGATTATCTTGGACTTTCATTTAGGGTTGTGCAAAGTATCATATCAACCTTATTTCTATCTGCTCGTCTAGATCACCATCTAAGCTCTAATACTTGGAGTGAAATGATGTATATTATAATTTTTAATTGAAGTCCCTAGCTTTTATATTTTCCTATAATCCTAATGCGATACTTATCTTTGTATATTCACTTGGTAATACGTTTTGTGTTCTATTTTTCTTGAAGCTTGTTCCTCTTCCTTGTGTTGTCTATGTGCTTTTGTAGACCTTGATCTCCAATAGTTTCTATCATAGCAGGTCATTGCTTCCTCCATGCCAACATGCCTCAGTTCATGGGCTCAAAATCACACAAAAATTGGTGAGGATACTCAAGGAAATTAGGGGTTCAAAATGGCTTTGCTTTATGGCATCAACATTTTTCTTTGAGCTTGTTTAGGCCTCCAAATGGATGCTCATAGCGACGGTGTAGGAAATTTCATCCTTTTTTTTATTGCACATACTACAAAGCAACTTTGTTAGAAGAGATGCACAGACACATGCATTGTTTGTCAAACATGCCATTATCCTCACATTCTCTCCTGCAAAACAACAAAAGATGCTAAGGATATTCTCACAACATCATACTAGACAAGAAATGAGGCTCGTATTGCTTATCTCCAAAAATACTTGGAGCACATGAATGAAGGAGATTCAATGGATAATTGTTTGAAAAAGATCAAAGTTTTGAAGGAGCAATTGACTTTTGCTGATGAAATATTGCTAGATAGTTCACTTATGTAGACTGTTCTTAACGATCTTCCATATCCATATCAGAGTTTTTTTTTTTAATGTTCAATTGATGATGATGAAAGGCAATGCAAATGCCTTAACATTTGAGGAGTTACTCTCTATTTTGTTTTAAGAAGATGAGTCTACACAAAAAAATTCAATTATGCATTTTGCAGATCAAGCTTTCTTAGCTAGTCAGAAGGGCAAAGGTAATTGAAGCTTATCTACTAGTAGGCATAAATTTTCTAATGTTGCACATTCAAAGAAGAAAGAAAAAGATGAAACGAAAACAGGAAAGCAGAAAGAATTTTGTAGGTATGATAAGGCAAATGATAATGTCATAAAGAGTTGTCCTAAACTGGCCATAAAGGAGGCAAAGAAGAAAGAAGCTAGAATGGTTTTTGTAGAGGCCTCTCTTGGAGAATTCCCTCCTATTTGTAGCGGAAAGTGTAGAAGACCTTCTCAGGATCAAGACTTTTGCCAACAGCTGAACCTTCAAATGAAAACTGGTACCAACTGAAAAAAGCAATGAACTTGAAGCTTTGGTCACTCAAACTAGACACCTACTACTTTCAAATGAGCTATCAAACACTCAATTTGGAGTAGATTTGGGTTGGCAGCTCTTTGATTCAAAATAGGCGACCTATCCACTCAGTTAGGCTGAAAACTAGACTTCACTAAAACCTGAATAACTCACAGAGCATAAAGAATTTGATAAAAGTGTTCTAGAGAGAGAAAGTACTCGAGATAAGCTTTCCAACAAATGTTTAAACACTAAAATTGGATACATATATTGAGAGATATGACTCTCACAAGTAGACTACCCAAAAATGGGTGTGCGGCTGGACATACTCTATGAGAGTGAACTGAACGAAATGACTCAAACCAAATGAAATAGCTACAAGGGGACTTCCACGCCTTCTTCCTCTATACTTGAGTGTCCTCCCTTGCCTATTTTATAGCGAAGTGACCAAAAACTCTCATGATGAGTTTGAGAGCTCTTCTCCATAACTTCTCCACTACTTTGGACAACCACTCCTCTTACAGTTCAGTTTTTGGATTTGATTCTCTTTTGATTGATTCTCTCTTGGCCTCCACTACTTGCTGAAGTAAATGCTTTCATTTTTCACTTTTGTATTTTCCTTCTACTTGAAGAAAATCCTTTTTGCAAAAATATATACGACTTTACTTCTTTATTTTTAACAGCCTCTACACCAAAAACATGGTCTGTTAATCTTTTTTGGAACGAAGAATGGGATCAAGAACTATGAGAAATATCATGGCAAAGACAACAAGCCCCAACTCACAGGCAGGAGTGACTCAAGCAAGTGTTAATATGGAAAATCTACCTATTGAAGTGCCACCAATTGAACAACCTACAACAAATACCTATGTCGGACCCCCCCACAGGAACAATGGAGAGAGTTCATGCAAACTCTCACTGGTTCAATGGCATGCGAGGGCCATTAAGAGAGGCAAAGTACATATGGGAGTCCAAGTGTGAGTATGACAAGGAATGGGTATGATTCCAATTCTTTTCAAGAGATTTTGAGACCCTCCAAAACACACCAGAACTACAAATCATATGGCAATGCACAGGGCTGGCAGAATACTTCAAGGCACCCTTAGCGAAACTAGATTTTCTATGTCATTACTATTTGGCATCAACATTACAAGAGATTGATTGCTATTGTTATACCTCTTCTGTTATCCAACCATTCAAGAATGCATTCTTTACATCTAGTTGAAGTATCTTCCAATTCTTGGAAGAGACAATACTAAGCAAAACCCTAATAGTAGGCATCTTTGCCACAGGAGAGAAAGTCTCCTCATAATCAATTCCCTGAGTTTGTGCAAAGCCTTTTGCTACAAGCCTTTTACCTGTTAATGGAACCATCAGAATTCTTCTTGAGTTTTTAGACCCATCTTGAGCCTATTACCTTCATGGATGAAGTCTTGGGCACCAAATCCCAAGTGTTGTTTTCCTCCAATGTTTCAATCTCTTCCTTCATTGCATGCTTCCATTCTGTTTTTGCTTTGGCCTCTTCAAATGATGATGGCTCCTCTTGGTTTATGTCCTGTGCTATGCAGAAAGAATGTTTAGTTACTAATGAGGTTCAAACCCATACCTTTCTGGTTTTTTCTTTTCCCTCATAGATCTTCTTAGGCCATGATGTGATGATTCTGCCTCATGTCCAAGTTCCTGCAATTTTGCTTTACCTTTAGACTTCCATGCTTTGATCTTTTCCATCTGAGATTCTTCATCATCCTCTGAGGTGTCTTGTTCTTCTTCTCACGAGTAGTGTATTTCTATAGTAGCCTCAGATGTTTGGTACCTTGATAGTGGTGCAACCAAACATATTAAGATGCAACATAGTTTCTTTACTACACTTGAGTGTGCCCCTTTAGTGAATGCTATAACATGTGCTAACAACTCCTCTTATCATGTAATGGGAGCTCAAAAGCTCATTTTTACTATTGTTGATGGTAGTTCTTTCACTTGTCAGATGCCTTAGATGTGTCAGGGCTCAAGAAAAGTCTGTTATTAATTTCATCATTAGTCAAGATTGTCTTGGTTGCCAAATTTTTTGATGACAGAATTATCATGTGCAGTTCATGATTCTTAGGCTGTTTCAGATGCAAGCTTTGGCATGCATGCTTTGGTCATCTGAATTTTGCTAGTTCACTTAGCATGTAGAAATTTGAAATGATATCCTCTCTGCTCAAAATTGAGGCACCTTATAAACAGATATGTAAAGTCTCTATTTTGGCCAAAATGGAGCATTCTGCCTTCCCAAAGGATGGTTTAGTTAGAGCTGCTCATAACTTGTAGCTTGTTCATAGTGACATTTGTGCTCCTCTGTGAACACCTCCATTTGGGGACTACCCATAGTTTGTGACTTTCAACGATGAATTTTCAAGACATGCATGGATTTATTCATTGAAAGCAAAGTTTGAAGTGTTTATGTGCTCTAAACAATCCATGGTTATGGCTGAAAATCTGTTAGCATGCAAAATGGGTATACAAGCTGAAACATAAGGCCGTTGGAACAATTGATAGGTATAAGGCTAGGCTTGTTGCCAAAGGTTATGCTCAATAGAGAGGAATTGATTTTGATGAGACGTTTTCTCCCATATCCCGAATTACCATTGTTCATAGCATTTGTACACTTGCAACTCATCATGATTGGTATATAAACTGGAAATTAAAACTCCAATTCTAAATGGTGATTTACATGAAGAAGCGTATGCATTTCAACCTCATGGTTTTGTGCCGAAAGGGCATGAAAACAAAGTGTGCAAGTTGATAAGGAATTATATGGTTTGAAGGAACCACCACATGCTTGGTATGAGAAGATACATGCCTAATTGCTAGCACATGGTTTTGAGAAACAGTCCAACTGAGAGCACCTTATATCTTAAGCATGTAGATGATGTAATTCTGATCATTATTATAAATGTTGATGATATGATTCTCATTGGTCTTAATGATAAGTATATTGATGAATTTAAGGTTGAATTGAATGCCTTTTTTGAGATGTCAGATTTAGGGCATCCACATCATTATTTGGGCATTTGGTTTATGCAAGTTGATGGGGAGAATAACTTTGTGGCAAACGAAATACATTGACACATTATTGTGGTGTTTTGGCCTTGAAGATTGCAAACCTATCGCCACTCCCATGGAAATAGGTTTATGGTTGAGTCTCCATGATGCTCAGGATGCATTTGATGTGATTCTTTGCCAGAAGGCTGCTGGATGCTTGATTTACTTATGCATAACTTGGCCTCATATTCAGTTTTTTGTCTCTCAAATAAGCAAGTTTATGCATTTCCCATGTGTCAAGCATTGGGAGGTAGTTAAGCACATTCTTTGCTATTTGAGTGGTACTTGGATACTTAAATTGCTTTATCCCAAGGGGAGATCATTACTGCTAGATTTACCTACTTTTTTTGACTCAGATTGTGCTAGTTGGTATGGCACTCATGTGTCCACTAGTGGTTTTCACTTCATGCTTCATAGCTCATGCATATCTTGGTTGAGCAAGAAATAGCCTATTGTGGACACTTCTAGTTGTGAGGTTGAGTATAATATAGATTTTATAGCGACTCTTGAGTGTGTGTAGCTCAGATACCTTTTGATTGATTTGAGTGTTGGTCAGTCTTTTGCCACCAACCATCTTTATTGACAATTAGAGCACATTGGTAGTTGCAAGGAACCCGGTGTTCCATGATCACACAAAGCACATTGAGGTGCATGATCATTATGTCAGGGGGAGGTTCTTTGTTGGAGAGATCAAATTTTCATGTGCCCATAGAGGATAATGTTCCAAGCCTTTTCACAAGGGCTCTTCCTAGGGTGAAGTTTGCAACTTTTCATTAGGCTTTGGGCTTACTTCCTTTTGTGGATTGATTTCTTTCCACATAGCTTGGCACTTCCTTCTACATGATTGCTAGCTCATTGTTCACTTCATCACTCCCAAGGTGTATTTGTTGATATATTTTGGCAGTGATGTGTGTGAACACACTTAGACCACAAGGACACTTTTTTTCCTCTTTAGGAGTCCCCCCCCCTGAGCTTGTAAATATGCCTATAACTCTAACATACCATTTCTCTTTTTACATTCACTTGGTAATACATTTAGTCTTGTGTTGTTCTCCAAGCTTCTTCTTCTTCCTTGTGTTGTTTGTGTGCTTTCATAGACCTTGATCTCTAGTATTAATGTAGAGCTTCTTTGATCTTGGATGCATAGCACTATTGGCAAGTTGCACGGATGGGGTTCTCACTAAAGCATTAGGGGCTTGGAATATATTAAGAAATTAGTATGAAACATGGAATCAAATAACAAATTATCCTCTTGATAACTAATTTGCTGCTAAAAGATTTGAAGAAGGAGAAGTAGAAGAAACAATTATCATAAGGATAAAGAATATGTGCAACCAAGTGGCCTAGCTATTTTTTATTACAAATGAGGAAATGACATGGTGCTATCTTCAAGTTCATCCACCAAGATTTGATAGAATGGTTACCACCCTTAACATTCATGTAATGGTCAAATCCTTGAAATTTAAGGAGTTTTGTGCCTTGCTTCCTAAGAAGGAGCTTTGGTTGGTAACTCAAGAATGAAACAATAGCAACCATGTTGTGTTTTCTACCAACGTGAAAGGAAAAAGCATTATAAAGAAGGACAAAAAGAAGGTCAAGATAAAGTTCTAGGGTGAATGCTTCCACTATCACAAGAAAGAGCAAACTGTGGTCAATTGTTGAAAGAAGAAGATAGAAGAAAAGTCCAAAGAGTTAATCAATGCAAGTGAAGTAGAGCTTAAGTTGTTTGTAGTGGATACACGTTGTGTAGTCAAGACTTTGGATAGTTTACCACTAGTTATGCTGGCACCAATGGAGGAGTTGTGTTCTTCCACTTAATTTTCTTCTGCACATGACTCATGGGTCATCAACAATTGTGCTAAATGGCACATGATAGGGAACAATACAATTTGCTTCAACCTTTGGTGAGCATCATCAATATGACCATAGGAAACAACGAGAAAAATCTTGCAGGAGTACGTACAAGCGCATTTATGTCATCGCTTGGGTGAAACTAAGAAACTCTAAGGTGTATTATATGTTTCACAAACTAAGAGAAATTTTTTATCAGTTGTTGCCATTGTTGACTTGGGGCATAATGTTACTCTCTCCAAGTGTGAGGCAGGAATTAGAGAAAGTTTTGGAAACCTCATTGGAAGAATAATTTGAAGGAACTTGTATGAGCTTTGCATACTTATGTTCATCATGGGGGCCAACACAAGTCAATTGTGGCATGAAGGATCAAGCATATTGGGTATTCATTACTAAAACATATACAACTAATTCGAATTTATCAAGGCATAGAACTCCTTTCCATTGCATTCATCACTTTCCCAAATGCAAAATGCAAAAAAAAAAAAGAAAAGTGTCTTACCTCCCCTTCTAAGGTGCAATCGCTTTGTAGCCCAAGACAATTATGGCCTTTTCTCCTCTGATACATTCATGCAATAGCCCAAGCAAAGCTTGCTCAACTCCTTGCTAACCTCAAGCACACTTTGCAAACATCGAAGCTCCTCCGAACTCTCTCTATTGCTTACTTGCTCATGAAAAGCTTCTTTGATGTCCCTACGTATATGTTTAAAAAACTCTTCTAAACACTCAAATGAACTCACCAACACCTTCAAAAAATCTTCTTACCACCTCTCCCAAGCTTTGAGCTTCAATGAAGACCTTTAATAGAAGCACATCCCTAGCAACAATGCCAAAAGTTGTTGTAGACTCACTAGCACAAGGCATAACCGTCATCTAATGGTAGTAGATCAACTTTAAATTATCAATCCAAGTACGTTTACCTTATTGAAGTGTTTGAAGACACGTTCCGCAAAGCTATGTAGCTTATACTTGCACTCTTGAAGAAGATCAGCCCACAAACACATTCTAAATGATAAACCACGCACTTAATGCATGAAAAGACACTCAACATTGGTAGATATGGGGTTGGGACACCTCAAAAACACCATTAGAGATCCAAATGAACAAAGAGATGGAAAAAAGAATCTTAAGAAGAAATATGCACGATTTTTTAATCAAATAGTGTCATACAATTCAGGATTTTTGTACTTTATACTTGAGGACTTGACCATTTTCACTTGAAAAATGAACAAAATTTACTAAAAATTAGTAATAGTTCTCATTAGAGCATAAAAAAAAGTCTTAAATAATCTCAAAAAATTACATGATGTTGGGGAGATACTTGAGGCTCAAGGACTCCTTGACTTTTCCAAAAGTGGACTCTATATACACGATTACATAAATGGCTGAAAAAATAGGCATATTTGACATTGTCTAGCTTTGGTTCCCAACTTCTTTGTCCCTTGATGCTTCTTTATTCCTTAGCTTCATCCAAAAGATCTGATGCCCTTCATGACCTAATGAAAAATATTTGAAGAGGCCCCTTTAGGCCTTCAAGTCTTTGCTTCATGTCTTTCCTTCCAATAGTATGTTGAGATGAAAAGATATGCCAAACACTTTCTAGGCACAAGATATTGACACACCTACCTACATTCTCAATTGGAGCTTCACAAAAGTGCTTTTATATAAGTCACCAAAAGAAGCCTACTCTGGTAAGAAACCTTTAGTATCCCATTTCACGGCATTCAGACGTGAATGCTATGTGCATGTACCAGATTAGAATTGGAGCAAGCTAACAAGCTAAGACCAAAGATCTAGAAGTGTATTTTCCTTGAATAAGGTTTATTGATTGTATGATTCAGAGGCAAGGAAGGCACCAGTGAGTTGGGATGTGGTGTTTGCAAAACGATCATATAGGATAGAGTGCAAGAGGACCTCTACTTTATCATCAAGTGGAGAAGTAATCTACTTTGAACAGAATCCAAGTAAACTCTTGATGGCTTTGTATGAACCTTTCACAAACCCCCTAGTCTTTTTAAAATCCTCAAGCCTTTTAAGTTTTAGGGTTATCTCTCTATATTGGGGATATGTAGACAGATAGTGGTCTTCCTCTCTGTGTAATTCTATACCACTCATCCCATTTCCCCTCTTCTTCATTCTCAGGAAGAGAATCTTTTACGAAAAGAGTTTCAAAGTGGTTCCAATATGTGGGAATGGAATCTACCTCCTTAAGATTCATCCACCACTTATAAGCTCATGGAACAAGGGAAAGACTTGCCTCGTGTACACGATACCTAGGTGGTGTGGCTTTCAATTGATGTAGATCATTCCACTTCTACAAGAAAGAGAATACTGCATCCTTGTTCCTCTCTTGATCATCCCCCTCATAAAAGTTGGTGGCTTTAAGTCTTTCAGGAAGGGATTATACCTACAACCATTCCCCTTATCTTTTGTAGGTTGTAATGATTCCTTCCTAGCCGTCTGATGTATGAGAAGAGAAGACATTTATATTTCCTTCTGAGTAAGGAAAGAGCTAACTTGTGTCTCCAAAGAGACCGTTTGGGCTTTTAATTGTTCTATAAGTGATGTCGTGCTCCCTATGACAATCTCTATCATTTGGGTTTGTCCTTTAAATTCATAAAATTGTTTATGGGGTAATAAACTCATCATAAGTTCATTGCATTGTCCACCCTCACGTTTAGCCTCTCTCATTTTTTGATCTTGCTCTTTTTATGTTCCAAATGTAAAACTAGAGAGCTATTAAAATAAGAAAAGTAACATTTATAAACAAAAAGAGAGAGAAATGACACAAGAGCACTTCCTTGATGACTTCCAAGCTATCCAAAGCAAGTTTGATGCAATTTTTGAAGTGGAAAATCTTTGAGTATAGCTCCTCCCATGGCCAAAATAAAATTTCACATATCAATTTGGCTCAAGGATGATCTTAGTAGTATAAAACACCAAAAATAGCTCCAATCATTGCTCCAAAGTGCCACAAAATCTCAAATGAAGTAGAACTAAAGACTTTTTCACTTCTTGCCAATACTCGTTAGGCTTTGAATGTGTTCCAACACTACCTTTTTAACTCCATGATGCTAGCCCAATTTACGAATGTAAAATAGGACATCAAAAGCTCCAAAATGATGATCAAAAGTGATCGATTAACTTTTGTTGAAATTTATGTTCTTGTTTTCATTTGTGAAATCTTCTTAGTCTCAAAAGAAAAGCTTCAAAATGACACCAATATCTCCAAAATGGGAGCTTTGAGTGTGAAGCTCTGGCTCCAAAAAGATGTAGGTGTGTGTAGTGGTAGGTGAAATGAAAAGAGTGGGAGAAAGGTTTTTCTCAAGCTCATTTAGCTGTCCATATGAGTGTATCCAATTTTCTCTATCCCACCCGAATCACCACAACCCTTAATACCTATATCTTGGTTGGGTCTTCAAATATCCTTCTAACACCTCTATTTCTTTCTCAAAAATGAATGAAAAAACTCCTAGAAAACTAGTTTTACCTCCTCCTCATCAAAGATCTAAGGTGTATAGTTGATGGAAGCTCATGGAAGCTTCTAGAGTGAGTCCTTTATCTAACATATGGATCAAGAGTGCAAATTTCAACGACATATAAGGGGCCTTATTTTCTTCATGCTTTTGTTGGAGTTCGAGGTCTGTGCAAGCACATGAACAACACAAGGAAGAAGAAGAAGAAGAAGAAGAAGCTTGGAGGACAAGATAACATTGAATGAATTACCAAAAGAATGTCCAAAGATAAGAGTTCCATTAGGGTTATATGTGTATATACAAGCCAGGGGGAAAACATCCTAAAGAGGGAAAAAGTGCCTCGATAGTCCTAAGCATGTTCACACACATCACTACCAAAATATATCAACAAATCCCCATGGGAGTGATGGGGTGAACAAGCATTTGGCACTCATGTATAAGCTAGTGCCAAGCTATGTGGATAGAGATCAATGCACAAAAGGAAGTAAGCCCAAAGCTTTGCAAAAATCTTTGCGTCATCAATACCACTCTGGTCATAGTCCCAGGAATCACACAAAAATTGGTGAGCATACTCAAGGTGATTAGGAGTTCAAAACTGCTTTGCTTCATGGCATCAAAATTTTGATTTGGCCTCTAAACACACTATTGTAGTTCTTGTGTAGGAAATTTTGTCCTTTTGTGCAAAACATATATGCAGGTTTTGGTTCACCAATATAAGCACCTCAAATTCTGTTATAGGTTTAGCAGAGCTTAACATGGTGGTTCTGTTTAAATTTTTGAGATACAATTATTTTTCTACATCAAGGTATTTAGTCAATGGCCATGGCTGAGAGCAATGATGTATTCCATATCTTGGCTTTTGAGGACAAGTTGAATGGTACCAATTACCCATTATTGTCATATATGATGCATCATGTATTGCTAGAAAAAGGATTGTGGAATATTGTGCAAGGTATTAAAAAATGCCCTACTACACCTATGAATATAATTATTAGATGGTCTTGATGACGATGATATTCAGATTGCTATTCATGTTGTGGTTCTTGCTCCACCCACTGCAAATAAACTTTTTTGGGATGGCAGAGATGCTCACACACGTGCATTGATAACCTTGTCTGTCAAACGTGCCATTATCCCTCATATTCACTCTTGCAAAATTGCAAAGGATGCTTGGGATACACTTACCAACTTTATATCAAGCAACAAATGAGGCTCGTGTTGCTTGCCTTCGAAAACAATTGGAGAGTGAGCATATGAATGAAGGAGATCCTATGGATAGTTTTTTGATAGAGATCAAAGATTTGAGGGAACAAGTGATTTTTGTTGATGAAGTCTTACCAAATCGTTCACTTGTGTAGACTCTTCTTAATGGTCTTATAGATTCATATTAGAGTTTTGCTTCTACTCTTCAATTGATGATGAAAGGCAATCCAAATGCCTTAATATTTGAGGAGTTAGTCTCTATTTTGTTGTACAAAGATCAGTCTAGGTAGAACATGTCTATTATGCATGTTGTAGATCAAGCTTTCTTAGCTAATAAGAAGGGTGAGAGTAAATGGAGCTCATCTACTAGGAAGAAAAAAATATGCTAATGTTGTACAATCGAAGAAGGAAGACAAAGATGAGAAGAAAATAGAAAAGCAAAAATAGTTTTGCAAATATTGTAAAGGAAGTGATCATGTCCTAAAAATATATCCAAAACTAGCTACAAAAGAGGCAAAGAAGAAAGAGGCTGGAATGGTTGTTACAGAGGCCTCTACACCAAAATAAGAGTCTAATAATCTTGTATAGAATGAAGAATGGGTGTTTACTACTATATGTAGTTATGAAACAACTTCTCATGATTAGTCTATGTCTGTAGTACACTAAGATGTTTGGTACTTTGATAGTGGTGCAACCAAATATATTACCTCATAGCGTAGTTTCATCAATTTAGTTGACCCTACCCCTACAAGGAATATTATCACATATGCAAACAACTCCTTATATCTTGTAATGTGATTTGGTAATATCATTTTGATTACTCTGGATGGTAGTTCTTTCACATTGTCAGATGCATTATATGTGCCAGGGATAAAGAAAAATCTGTTGTCAATTTTAGCATTAGCCAAGATTGGGTTGGTTGTCAAATTTGTTGATGCAAAGTGCACAGTTCATGTTCTTTCAAATGGTGATGTCATTATTGCTTTTGACATTTTATGTCATGGGCTATATAAATTCATAGACTATGCAGAATCTTTGAGTCATTCAGTGTGTACAATTCAAGATTCTCAGGCAATCTCAAATGCAAAGCTTTGGCATGCATGCTTTGGTCATTTGAAATATGCTAGTTTGCTATGCCTGTAGAAATCTAATATGCTATCCTCTCTGCCCAACTTGAGTTACCTTGTAAACATGTATGTGAAAGCTGTATTTTGTGAAAAATACATCGTTCTTCCTTCCCTAAAGATGGTTCAATTAGAGCTTCTCATAAATTGCATTTTGTCCATAGTGATGTTTGTGGTGCTATACAGACACCTTCTTTTGGGAACTACCTTTACTTCATGATTTTCATTGATGATTTTTCCAGGCATGCATGGGTTTATCCATTGAAAAAAAATTCCGAAGAGTTTGTGTGCTTCAAACAGTTTTTTGTTATGGCTAAAAATCTATCATCATGTAAATTGGGCACCCTTCATTCTGATCGAGGTGGGGAATACATGTCTTCTGATTTTAATGCATTTTTGGCTGACTATGGCATAAAACACCAGTGTACAATGCCATATACACCTCAAAAAAATAGATTTTAAAAAAGAAAGAAGAGGCCTCTCATGGAGATGGCAAGGTGTATGGTCAAAGTCAAGCTTTACCACTTAGCTTCTGTCTTGAGGCTGTTATGTGTGCATCATATGTACTTAACGAGTATCCCACCAAAGCACTGCATTCTATCACTCCATATGAGGCCTGGCATGGTTGCAAGTCATCTGTTCCTCATCTGTGTGTTATTGGTTGTCTAGCATATGCATTCGTGCCTGAACACTAATGTAAGAAATTGGATGATAAAGGAGTGAAATGTATTTTTGTTGGGTACAATTCTAAAAAAAAAGGCTATCATCTATATCGTCCATAGACTAAACACATTTTGGTTAGCCGTGATGTTGTTTTTGTGGAAGAGGCAATTCAGCCATTACTTTCATGTACTAAGCACTCATCAT